>VYZP01060077.1:0-76208 GCA_013400635.1 Hypocryptadius cinnamomeus
TTGCTCTTGTGGTTCAGTAATTCCAGCAGTAGGTAGCTTTGGCAGCATTTCATATCCATAATTGTCTCCAAGACTGTCTCTCAGTGGAGTGGATGTGCTCATTTCTATCCATGATTCTTTTATCCTAATTGAATAACTGCAGCTCACTAATGTCCAGCATGACTCAGACTACAGACTGGGTGATGGTCTTCATACTGTGCCACGTCATGGTTTTCCTACTGCTTTTAGATCTCCCTGTGAATAGCAAAAGAAACCTATGAGCTCCTTGCCTGGGTAGTCACCTCCCTGGGAAGTGGCTCTGTGCAACTACTCAAATTAATTAGGATACACTGGGAGGGAGAGAGCAAGGGGTTTGGAGTGAGATACCAGCTTTAATGTAGGCAGGCTCATCTTCCTCTGCAGTCAGTGAAAAGGTCTCCTCCATAAACAGTTCCTGTTTTTCAAAATATTGACTACTCCAGGCATCACAGTTCCCCTTGAGTTTTCTTTTTTTTTAGCAGGCAGCTAAAAATTAGCTAGCTATGACTATGTGAACAACAATGAATATCAGCAGTTTTAGTTCAAACAAGGAATTACCAAAAATCATCGGATTACTGCAGTTAAATGCAAGGTAATCCTCAAATTCATCAATATACGAAAGTCAGTAACTTTCAGAAGATGTATCCAAGTCCCTGGCTCACTCACAACTTTCTGAACTCAGTCAAATACACTGTTGGTTAAAGTGCTTAGAATAGCACATGTGTAAAGCTTAATGTAGAGCCTTTCAGCCTTTCATTCTGTACGTGACAGGACATGCTTCCGTTTGGGCTCTTCATTTGCCTCACAAAAGTGTGGGTGTGAGTCTCTTCCCATCATACTCCATACAAGCAGTCTCTACAGACTTGCTTCCCAGGATAGCATTAGGCTTTTGGAGATCCCTCAGTGCATTTATTTCTTGTAAAAATCCTATTGCACTGTCAGCACTTAGCACCAGATAATAATTCTGGAGCCAGACGCTCCCATCACTGGCCACATGTCACTTCTATTGATTTCAAGTACAATGCTGCTTTTATCTGCATTCCATGCAGGAAGGAGTGTGGTTGGGCCACCCTCACTGTATACATCATAAGAATAACACAAGGAACACATTGGAGGAACTCTTAGATAGAGGAAATGCTGCTTTAATTTCTAGAATGGGGTGCGTAAAAAGAAGCATTTTTTCTTTAAAAGTGAGATTATTAATTCCAATAAAATTATGGGAGTATTGTCACTGCCTTCAATCCACATGGGATATGATAAATTTCTCTCTTCAACTTGTAGGTCTTTTGAGCCACTGGTTAATGGTTACTAGCTTTCATAACTGGCAAGAAACAAAAAGTTACGTCTTAACCCCAAACTAACTGTATAAAAACCAGACTATTTCAGTGGAGAGAATTTCATTCTCTTTAAGAAGTCTAATTTGATCAGGTTCCTTAACCATAATCAGAAGAAGGAGAAGAAATGTACATGGAGTGAGCTCAAGTACCACACCTGAGTGTGGTGAGGAGGACACATTTCAGAAATTAGCATGTGTCTTGCTTGGGAATCAGTCTGAATGACTAATGGTGGGGAAGAGGGATTAGAAGGGAATCTTTATCTATACACATTACCAAAAAAAGGCTGTTATTATGGCATGAGTAGAATTTGAAGTTACAGACAGACATTAGACATGGCTGCTCATAGCAGGACCCAGGTGCCAAACTAGAAAAGATATGTAATGCTTCCCATAGCAGCATCTGGCTTTTTGGCAGAGTCTACACACTTGGGCATTGATGGCTCTGGATTTGCTTTGTAGTCTCTCAAACAGTTGCATTGCAGTGGCCCTGAGCAAAACTGCAGAACCTTTTCCTCCATAGCACATCATTTCACATAGCATTTCACAAAAGAATTACCACTGAAAATGAACATAGTCTGTGCAATTAGTCTGATAATTAAGACTTAAGTACTGGACAGAGATCAAAGTGCTTGTAATCTGCAATAAAGTTCCTAGAGTTGTAAGGATTTTCAAAATGTTAGCTCGTGCTTTATTGCACCTTCCATTTATTGTGTACCCATGATAGCAGCAAACACATTTTCCCAGTGGATATCAGCATGTATAACTGCAACACCTGTTACTACAGAAGCCTGGTATTTCTCACAATATGATTACTCTGTCAACGACTGCCATAAAAGGTGGCATCTGTATTCATCAAAAAGAGTTATCAATAAATGTAAAGCCATACCACAATTAGAGATCTCCAAGGAAGAACAAATCCAACAAAAAAAAAATGTCAACGACAGTATTTAATTACTAAGATTGTTAATCAATAAAATGCCTTCATAACTTTTAATTAAATTTTTATTTGAACTGGATGTTTAGAAAATCTGATTCTTTGTTTTTGTTTCATTTAACAGTTGCACTACTAAAGTACTGGTGGCATCTGTGAACAACTTTCCTCCAGGGGACACTTCATGTCTGTAACTGCATTTTGTCACCTACAGAGGGTGTTAAGAATCTTGTTAAAAATAAGGGAAATAGTTAGGAGACATCTCACTGTAGCCATTATTATAGTGCAAATTACCAGGTAGAGTAATCCAGAAGCTGTCAGGAAAGGTTAGTAAGAAACAGTGTCAGGAAATCAACCATACAGCAATCCATCATGGCCTAACACTAGCTCTAAACTGAATGCTTTTAAAAGGCATTGTTTTATGAAGTAAGGGACATTGTATTTTTTTTACAGCATTGAATAAAGATAACTAGGAGAGTGGTTCTCTCATGAAAGATATAAAGACATAATGATGAAAAATGTCAATTATTTTATTGCACAAATCTGCAGGCAAGGTAAAAACCAGAGAGAGGTTGCTACAATTGGAAGCCATGGCAATATAATACCTTACCTTTATTTTAATTTTAATTTTGAAATATGCTGTCTGATTTTTGCAATTCTTATTCAGACAACAAATGACAAGCTTTCCAGATTACTAGTTCAGTCCTTAGAGGCTCTGTAAGATGTCATGAAAATACAAAATTTGCCTTTCAGGAAGTTTTTAGAAGTGCAGTCTTGATACTGATTATAACACAGATTGCCATTGTTCTGTTAAGGGATACTAGAACAGTTTGTTGCCGTTTGTCTTGTAGGTAAATAAATGCTATCTGCCTGTTCCTTTGACTTTCAGGTTTAGCTAGTGAGTGAGTGCCTTCTGCTGCTGACTCTCAGTCGTGGTTCTCCAGTGCTGCAGTGCCACAGAGGAGGCTACAGCTGCCCTCTGCTATAATGAATGATTTCCGTGGGCTGGAACTGGCTGAGGAGCACCATTGCCGCTGGTGGGGTGTTTGTGAGCTCACCTTCAAAATTATGTCAGAGCCTGGACACAAAACTTGGTCTTTTATAAAGCACTACGATTGTACTCAGGGTTAGGGGTGAAACCAAGCACAAAAATTCTCCAAACAGCCAAAATACTGAACCAGTAAAAACCCAATGGTTTGCATAGACCAGTAGTGTTTTCCTCGTTAATTATGGCTGGGTGAAGTGGAAGAAGGCAATAGAGTTTGCTGGAGGTTGCCACACTCAAAACTTCTCTTTAAAAAGAGAAAAAGTAGACAAATATAAACTGAAATCCTGATGTTCAGAGGTTTGGTTAGTTGCCAGCATCCCCGGGCCTCTAAAATAGCTTTGTAGTACTTAAAAAGCAGAACTCTGTCAGAAAAGATGACCAAAAACCTGTCTCTATATTCCATATGAAAATGTCTCAAGAAGTACCAGTAACCAGGGATTGCACTGGCATTAAAAAATACCTAAGTTTTAAAAGACAGTTGTCTCAGATTGAAGGCATCCCATAAGTTTAAGTGATAGCTGGAAGAGCTGTGAAGATGATAAACAGAAATAATAATGAGCAGAAGTCTGTATAAGATGGCAAGTTCAATCACACCACCCTTTACTGAAGCCTCTGAAAGCTCTTGGTGTGTTATACAGCCCAATGTAAAACCATGGAGAAGAATAATGCAATTAGGAATTAAGAATTTTTTAATGGAGCTGACTGATGTTTAGATGGCAGAAAGTTTAATTACAAGCACAAACTCACATCAAGTTGCATTGCTAGTAAAAGGTTATATTTATATCCAGCCTCAATGTGCTTCCAAGGGCTAGTCTTCATTTGCAATGTTAGTGATATTTTCTGAAGACTTGTCAGAATGGAGCACTCACTTCTCATGGGTATAAAAATACCCTTATGAACAGATAATAGCATCAATCACTTTTAGTATTTGAATGTCAGATATGTATGAAAACCCTGCTAACTACCTTCAATAAAGAACTTCAAAAATTGCTCCTCAAAATACATATACATGTATTTTAATTCACAGGAGAACAGATTAAGAAAACTCTCCTTCCATGACACATTGGATGAGAATCTGTCTTGTTGCAATGCTAAAAATTCTCAATCCATCAACTAAATGCAGATGCAGGGCACCATCTCGTATTTCCTTGTCAAATAAATTATGCCTTATATCAAAGACCACACAGACTCCTACTTAACAAAACGGGGGTATGTTTGGACATATCATAAATATGAAATATGAAAGAAAGCAAAATGAGACAGTCAATAAAGTGTAAGATTTGTAAGTCAGATAGCATATACCTTAGAAATAATGTTACCAATACTCAGAATCTGTGATTAAAGAAATATTCATAATCTGTCACTAATTTTCCACAGAGATTGAATTTTTTTATAATACTAACCTGAAAATGTCTGCGGGAAATTAAAAGAAGAAAAATAGCCGATAAAATGGTGTTTTAATGTACATTTTTCTATATTTGCATATATATAAAGATCTTTCCCTTTATTTCTGTCTTTTTTTTTAATTAACAACTAAGCTGGGAAAAGGATGCATGTTATCTGAGGACAAAGTTTGAAGATATGCTATTATTGAGAATAGTCAAATGTAAAACCATAAATAGAAATTGCCTGCAGCTGTCATAATAACTGTCTGGGCAATAAAATGGTAGCTAAAATTCAATAAAGGCAAAACAACATGGTAAAGTGCATGAAGAAATCAGCTCTAAGCAAACTACTGCCAGTCAAGGAAGGCATCTTGGATTGGGCTGCTTCATAACACCATGAACTTGGTATTCCTTAGTTTTGATAAAGCAAACTCTGTCAAGAATAATGTGGAAAGGATTTTCAAAGAAAATACTGAACTGATTAGACTTTTGATGTCCTTGTCTTGGATATAGCTTATTGTTCTGGTCAGAGTATAATAAAAAGTTACAGCAGAATTGATCTCTAATCAACATAAAACTACATTAATAATGTGAATGTTTCTCATTTTGTTTCCATTTATTAGGAGCTCTACATACTGAAGCACTTCCACAGATGAAGACTCTCAAGAAGCTCTGGCTAAACCAGAAAATCAGCTATAGGGTAAGAATTCTAATGTACATAATTAGGTAATTATTTTTTTAGTAGTTTAGGTAATATGCTGTACTTTATGGACAATTGACTCCTGTCAATAGACTTTCACATTGATATTGCAAACAAATTATCATATGCCTTGTTTTCTGATTAAAAATGAAGTTTTGTTGTATATAACTGAACAACAGCTCATTCAGCCAAACCAATAAACATCTTCAAACTCTCTTATTTAATCTGTATATGAATAGGCAGACATACTAATTTTCTAGGAGCTCACATTTATCAGCAATGATCACAAGCTCTCATTAATCCTTCATCAACCCTGCATTCATCTGATAGTACCTGGCCCCCTGTACAAAAGAGGCAGTAGAAATTCACCTCACGGTCCATGTATCAAACTTCGGAGTTCTTCGCAAGGTAGCCTGCCTCTTCAGACTGACATTAAACTTGATATAAACTCTTCAGATGAAGATGAATCTGCCATGTGGAAATAGTTCCAGTGTTTAAGTACCCTTTGCACTTTATTCTTGCTTTATGCTTCACTGTCTTTTCTCCAGTCATTAAATGTTCCTATACTCCTGTCTGTCTATAGGTATCAGATGTCTTCATCTGTGGATAATTATGGACCATGATCAAATTATCTCTTAATTAACTGCACTAAATAGACTGAGCCTATTCCAGATCTCTACAGAAAGGTAGGTTCCCACTTTTCAGGGCTTTTTTTCCTCAGAGTTTTTCTGTTATGTCAACATACTTCCCAAGGGTGGGTACATCCCATGCCAAACACGCTGCCTCAGAAATAGATCTGATGTCACATGTATCACTATTATTACCAATGTCTACAGTTTTCCCGGTATTTCCATCTACATCTTGAAGAACCACATTAGGTCTTTCTTTGTTCTTTTGTGACATTTTTTCTAGCTTCTTTTCAGCAATGACTTCCAAATCTCCACAGTTCCTACTTTCCAAGCATTGTTTTCTATCCTTCTAACAACTGGTGCATCACCCACAGCTCTTCATTGTTTTCTTTGCTTCACTTTTCTATACTCCTATACCTGGAAAATAATATATTAAAAAAAACTCTTCCTGAAAATTTAAATAATTTTAAAATTATAATTAAAATAATTAAAATTTAAAAATATGTGAATGTATGATATCTGCCCTAAGTTTTTGAAATGCAATCACAATTTCTGTCTCTCTTCACCACTACAACAATATTTTTCAGTTTAGAAGGAAGCGTGATGCAAGGAACATATCATGAGATGGAAAAAATACTTTGCTTTTTCATTACACTGTGAACATTTTCTGTTTTGACAATTTCCCTCACATTTCATCCTAAGTAGATGAGCAAGCACAGCATACACATATTTTCAAACACAGAAGAAGCATATGAATTGTGCTAATGATAGGGGTGGTGGGAACAGAAAGGAGATGGCAGTTCGTGACTTAGGTTCATTAATCAAAACTGGTTGAGCTCCTGTCCATGGGATCTTGCAGGTCTCTTTGGGCAACCTGACCTGACTTTACTATAAGGTTCTTGTAAGAAATGGGTGATTATTTTTTTCCCTAATTGGAGATCAGATAGCAATGATAAGGATTTTACCAGCTTTGGATAATATTATTAGATTAATAGCAGTAATATCATGTCTCATATTCATGAAAGTGAATGAATGAAATTGGCTAAATTGTTCAACAGTGTGTTCCACCATCTTGGTATTTTCAAGCATATAAAGGTCAAAACTGTTTTGCTCTGAGAGGCAGCAATATATGCACCTACATGGTGGAGATGAAAGTGGTGGGTATATGGGTATGTAACTTCCAATTTAGTTTATGGTATAATGCACATGTACAATTTTAGGAGCTGTCTGTCTGCTGTTTGGTCAGCTGCAGCCGATTGCAGGAAGGAGGGAAGCACCATGCTCCTTCACAAAGGCTTCATTTCTGCTCTCTCACTTTAATCTGGAGTTACAGTCCTGCAGCTGACAGTGAGAGGTGTTTTTCCTTTGTGGGGAAAAGTATGACTGAGATCTTAAAAACCTTATTGTGACTCAGTGAAAGATCCATCTGATCAGCTGCAAGTGAAGTTAAGCTGCTAAAGGAGGACATAAAAAAGAAACTTTTCTCTGGCTATATAAAAGATCACTTTAGATAATATCAGCTCCTGTATTCAGCAGCTGCCAGTAAAGCTCTGAAAGCATTTTTTCTCTCTCTATCTTTGTGACCATTCCTATCAGAGGAAACATGAATGTAAGCTATTTTACATGCTCACAGCCGTTCAGGAAAGATGAGAAGCTGAAGGCCATGGCAAAACCCTCACTGTGTTTTACCTACCACTCCTGTTAAGAAAAACCTCTCCCATTCATGAGGCTGTTGGAGACTTTAGGGATGGATACTACAGAGGGTCAGAATGGAGATTGCAACACTTGGGAGGAAATCTGTAGAATTTTTTTGTTTTAATACAGAATTGTACCCCCAAGTATCAGTTACCAGGCCTCATTTGTGCAGTAGAACAAAGCCCTTTGCTAATGCCAGGGTGGTCCAGCGGGCACCCAGGCACCCCACCAGTCATGGCTGCAGCCATGGCAGCCTGGCTGGGACATGAGGGCTGGGACAGAAGGTGCCCAGGTGTGGCTTCATGGCTCTTCCATGGCTTTTTCAGGGAGAAGGTACTTAACACTTGCATCTGTCTGAAATGGCCAGTTTCACTCTGCCATAGCCAGACACAAAGGAATCTTCTCAGAGGAGAATCTCAGCTCTTCATGTATAAAGTGGAAATGCCTCCGAGGTTTTTATACAAAAGAGAAAAGGAGAGGGGGAAGTTAAAGAAAATCAGGTTGAGTTGGAAACAAGAGAATCTTTACCGTTTGTTTACAAAACCTCTCTGTTTCTAAATC
Organism: Hypocryptadius cinnamomeus; assembly: GCA_013400635.1. Classification (NCBI taxonomy): domain Eukaryota; kingdom Metazoa; phylum Chordata; class Aves; order Passeriformes; family Zosteropidae; genus Hypocryptadius; species Hypocryptadius cinnamomeus. The sequence goes on from VYZP01060077.1 coordinate 8,304, forward strand.
CTCATGTAAAAAACTTACATTAACATCCAAACCAGAGCAGATACTTAAATTGGTTTTGAACGTTCCCATGATCAAGATGAATACAGGGTTTTGTTCAATCTGTTTTGTATCTGGAACCTGTCCAGTGGAAAGGAATGGCTGATGTGCTGCTCCTTCGGTCTTGCAGTCCACTCTTCCTGATCATCCTTTCACTGCAAAATGTTACATTAATGCTGATCATTCCAGTAAAGTCTTAACTACAGAAATAACAGAAAAATTAGAAGAGTAGGCCAAACACTTTCTCTTTTATTTAATCAAATTTCTTCCTTCTTATAACATATGTTTAGTCATCTTGGTATATGGGTCAAGAAAAATAAATTTTCACAAAAATCTGCAGAAATTCTAACCCAGAACTCTCCCAGTGGAGGACCTGGCTAAGCCCCAGACATGACTACAGTCTTCCATGGCACTCTCTCTTCCTCTCAATTATCTAATTCTCTGAAAAGCTGAGCATCTGATACAAGCATGTGAAGGTGAGAAGGGATACCAAAGTGGTTATCTTTCTTGCTCAGTAGGCCTGGATAAAAGTATACATTTAGGTTTAGAAATTCTTTTTATTTGTTTGTTTTTCCTACTCTACTCTGTGTTTCTTTTCAAAGATTGAAAGTGAAAATATGTAATAGGGACTTTCCCATATATATTGCTGAATTTTAGAAGCAGGAATGGGAATGGAATATTTGGACCATCCCTGCTGTTACTTCTGAGTCCTGACTACTGCTGTTCACTTCCTTATCATTAATAAAAGATCAAGGAGGTGACACAGACACTGTGGTGAGAAACAGCAAGTCTGTTTTGACATGAATTTTCCAGAATAATTCTTTCTGTACTGATGCTAAAGTCTCACACAGGGAGGTTTTCTATTGGTTGAGTATGCACCAAAGAATGTTAATAAGGGAGATGGTTGAGTTAGTAATTCCCTTTCAGAAATGCTCTGGGAGTGTGCACCATTGGGGTTTTTGGGAGTGGTATATATAGTACAGGCATGATGGACACTGATTGTCTGCATTGCTGCAAAGTAACTAACATTATAGGTCTGCCACATCCTTGCACAGTGCAGTATGAGTGCTCCCAGTGTGCAAGATATCCACGTGCTCCCTTCGTCTCTGCCAGCGGGTGGGAAACTTAAAATTGTGAAGAGAATAAGGAGTAAAAACTACAGGACTGGGAATTTCCTGAGTATTAATAAAAAGAATCAGTATCCCATTTTTACCCAGAGATCTTGAAGGGACCTATATGATCCAGTGACTCTAAAATTTAGATTTACAGAGAAGCTGAATGCCTAGCTTTTTGTGGCTTTTTTGAAAATTGCAGGAAAAGGTGCAGTGTCCATTTCTTAGTCTCCGTGAAGAGCACATGCATGGTTCCTAACCTGATTTGATGATCTCTGAAATGTGGGCATATATACAGTCCAGCACAGTGGAATATTCACCAATAAAATAGGTAAGTGTTATTTAAATTTTAAGCACCCATGGATAAACATATAGCAGAGGGCTCTCACAGGCGATTGCAATCTACTGAGCTAATCACATCCTCATTAAATTTTCCATGGCTTGCCTTTGCAAAATTACCCAGAAGCATCCTTCAGCATTTGTTCAAGGCAAATTTTTCTGATAAAGGGATTATGTGGGATTTTAAGAAATTTAATATCAAGTAAATAATAAAATAATACATTTAATATCAAGTGGAGCTTGCCAAGAATGGAAATTACAAAGGAGCTTTCTCATATTACTCAACCTTATTGCCACAGAGCTGTTTTCACAACATTTGGTGTTCACTTGGATTTTTCTGCATGTTGAGAATTGATGACAGTATGTTTGTTACCCACGTTAAACATTGTAAGTAGTTTAGAATCTCTGATATTTTAGCCATGTTAACTAGAAATGGTGATACATTAAAGAAACTCCATCACCTGTAGACTCACTGTAGATCACTGTCCCCACAGTCTTAGAGGACAGTGAGCCACAAAACCAATAATAATTAGGACTCCTAGCCGAGGTGAAAAGCTATTGCCTCATGGAACTATTTTCCAAACCTCCTCCTTCCAGCTGAGCTGGACTAGTGACACTATAAAATGGCAATTAAAAGACTCAAGTTTAAAAATACCTTCAGCTTCCCAGGTCCCACGATGGCAAAGGTTAAGTGGATTATGTGGAGATAATTCACTCAGCTCCAGGGGGAGGGTGCTGATTGCCAGGGCTGTTGGGTACTTCCCTCTCCCCTCCTCACTTGCTGAAGCAGTGATTGTTACAGTAGTGTCAGTTTTGCCAACCTAAAACAAGAAAAAGCCTGGAAAACTTTCCCAATGGACCCTGCAATTACTAATGGGCACTGACTGGTACTTGCAAATTTCACTTGGATACAGCCTTGAAAGCTGAGCATGGAAATGGTCCCTAGTCCTCAGCTGACATCTTAATGCTATTGACCATTCATGCAAGTCTTCCAGTAAAAACACCCTGTTTCTTCAGGAGAAAAGGAGTATGAAAAAGATTGCTGGCCTTTCATGAACAGCTACTCTCCCCCACGCTCCAGCTGAATTAAAACCACCAATTACACCTCTAGTTGTGTGGCAACACCTACACTGTGTTTCCAATTAACTTTGTAAGTTTTTAATCAGTGACAAATGCATTTTTGTAAATTCAATTTGCCTTTTATTGCAGCACCTATAAAATGTCTTGCAGCATTCCGGAACTTTGTGAAGGTTTTACTTGCTACTGACATAACGCAGCTGTCGGACCTACAACAAAGGCTGAGGTTTATGAGCAACTTGAATTAGGATGTAGGTTAAGCAATTAAAGTTCAAGCAGGGGGAGGGGGAAATGGTTTCCCAAAATTTGCACTTGCCAATTTAAAAAAGCACACCAAAAACATGCTGTACACTAGGATGGGAGAAGCTAAAGCAGCTAAGGAGACCATCCTCAGCTTTAAAGTTGCTATTTTAAGAGCATTCCATATGTGAAAAGGTCACCCAGATTTCATTAATAAATCCGCTCTGCTGTTTGTTTTCTTTTTTAATCAAACTCAAATGCATCCTGTTAAAGGGCTGAGTGATTAGATCATAAATCTGGATGTCCTTGAAGATGATGAAGAAAATGCTTATCTGTAAAGCAATCATCATACTGCCAGTCCTATCATTTACACATTTTTACACATGCTGGGAAAACAGTTTAATTTTAAATAATTTGCTTGTATTTTTAGGTAAGAAAAAAAATCTTGCAGATTTACAGTTAAAAGAGCAACTGGATTACTTGTGACATATGGAAAGAACCCATTACATCTAATCTTCTGTATCTAAATTCAGGGTATTAAAACAACCAACATTCATAATAAACATTAATTAATATTTCATCTTAGAAAAACTCAACTCTCAGTACATTAAGATCTGGTTCCAGTTATATGATACAATTCTCCTAAATTCAACGACTCTGAAATTAGTCAGTTATAATAGGGCCTAAGTGTAAATTTGCTTTGCTGCGTTTTATTTGGACTGGTAGAGGCAATCAAAATGAAGTTACCAACTGTATTTTTATTATATTAATGCATGGGAATCCTTGTTCTGTGGGGTCCAGATGGTACATATTGAGCTAGATTTCTCATTTCTTCTTTTTTTCTCTATTTTTTTATTTTCCTTGTATCTTGATTTTTCCTTTGTTTGCGAAGTATTTATTCAGTTCTTCTGGCAGTATATTTTTCTGTTGTAAGCATAATTAGGATGTTGCTGTAACTTCTCCTGTATGCATTTGGATCTTACAGCTGATTTGTCTCTTTGCCTGAACCCAACTGTGGACGTGACTGTGGCTAGCACCAGCAGCATATTTACCTATTGCAATGCTAGCAGGAAGCACTGGGAAATGAATGTCTCTTTGGAACTTTATTAAAACAATGGATGTGGAAAATAAGTCTTGTGGATTTATAAACATTCTTACAAAAGGAATGAGATATGGAGCAATATTTTGAGGTGGGTAAACACATGTTGCAATTTTTTAGCTGACTGCATGCATGACCTGCTTTTACTTTAAGGTAAACCCCATCTAGTTTGAATCAATTGAGCCATTTTGATTTCTGGAGACTTGATCCTTAGAGGTAAAAGTTACAAGGTAAGTCAGTTTGGCACTGATGCTAGTGCCAAAATGTGGCTCTGTGGAATTTAGCACAGTGCATGTTATCTGATGACAGTGGATGTGTTGCATTATTTAGTGCATAGAATGTCCACCCTGCAAAGATTTATGTGTTTGTTTAACTTTGTTCTGTCTGGTTAATTACTCACAGTCACAGAAGATCCTTATGTGTATAGAGTGAAACAACAATGTGTTTTATTCTCAAAATATTTTTTAAATTCCTTGCTTAATTGTTTATTAGTTGAAAAGACACTATAGTAAAAGTTTACCAAGGTTTCTAAATTATATTTTCGCCACAGATCATCGTGAGCAGAGGGAGCAACAGGATCATTCTAAAATTTATGTGGGTGCACTCATATGCACCTAACTTCACACAATTTTCTTTAACTGACATTTATAAACATTATTTTTATTTGGTTGTTGTAGACCCTGCAATCCTCTCCTCATAAACACAAATGCTAACTTAAATTGAGTTCAGCAAGCCAGTTTTGAGCTGCATGCAGAGAAGATTAAAAGAAATAGTACAAAATCCTCTCCTGGGAAAGATCAAATGGTTACTGAAATGAAAGCAGCCTAAAACGGTAGGATTTAGCCCAGAGTGGGGAGGGGAATTGGGCATTTAGCTATAATTAACACCTTCTACTTGCACTCTCCAGTGTTTCAAATGGATTGTTTTTTATTATAGGTAGCTGCTCACAAACCTGAAATCACTTTATTTTAAAAAAAATAGAATCAGAAAAAATATCAGCAACTAATTCAAGTATTTACTGTTCAAGCAATGGTTCTGTAATCCTCAGACTTCTATAGTCAGCCATAAAGTCATCAAGCATTAGTTACATATAAAAAGACACTACTTCTGTGTGAGTATGTGATTGCAGAGCAAAATCACCCTTTTTTTTCTGCTTTCTTCAGTACTTGCACTGAAATTTTGCTTGGGTGAACACTTTATTAGTTTATTTGAAGCTTGATATTAACAACTTTATCCAGAATAAATATCTTACATATTCTTGATACTATTTCTTCAATCTTCCTTTATTTCTGCCAATGTTGCTTAAAAATATCTTAGACAGGTACCTAGAACGTTTTAAATTAAGATATTGTAGTGGTTTTTTTCAGTTTGTCTTGATAGATAAAGTGCCCAAAGAAAAAGAAAAGCTGACAAGCTTCCTTACTTGGTTTTCAGACACCTTGCTCAGTGTTTTTGGTATGTTGCATGCTGGAATCTGAAATATAACTTATTTTCTGTCCCTTTCTTCTGTCATGAATCAATCATTGTCAGGTCATTGCCTACTGATCATTCAGTCCCTCAGTCTGGTGCCACAAAAGTACTTGTTTTTCCAAAAAATAACTAGGCTGCTACCTTGCATCAGCTGATCTTAAAGTAAGATTTTCTGGCTTTCTGAACTTCGATTTGCATGTTGCTACTACTACACTCCTTTGGCATTTATAAATTCATATCCTGTGTAGGTTCACATCCTGCCCCTGGAATGCTTTGCAGGCTGTCAGCATACTTCTTCAACTGGTGGAGATAAACGCCGGTAGTACATCGTAAAAATAAATTCTGGTTCACATGTGCATTAAAGAAAATATCATCATATGTTCTGAAATAACAAGACAGTGGAATTTGGTTTGGAATTCTTCCGTAACTGCAGAAGTGCCTCAAAATCATCACCTTTCCTTTTGCCCTCTCCTGCTGAGCTGTACAAGGAGCCCAAGAAGTGTGAACAGAGTGCAGATGTGTCCTGCTGAGTTCTCAGTTCACCACGGATCTGTCCCTGAACAACAGACCTGGTGGTTCTGATAGACTTATGTACATAACCTTGTTAAAAAATTAGCAATGTTTTCTCTGTGTGAGGCCAAGACCCCCAATACCAGGAGTTTTGGGGGGATACAGTGGGTAGGGAGATGACAGCACTTAGTGATGTCGGTGATCCATAGTGAATTATAGTGATCCATACTGAATTTTACTTCAGTGTGTTAGAGGAGATATGGTGTTTAAGAAAGAAGATGATAAAACTAAGATTATATTGGTTCCTTTCTTCTGTGGCTGAAGTCTATGAGATATGTAGATTTGTTCCCAGTTTTTTTGTTTTGTTCCTAAAGAGAGACTATATTGACTATAAACTTATTTAAGTAATTTCTCCTTCTGCAGATAAGGTTAATGTTTTTGAGCTTGCTCTTCCATGCCTGGTGGGTGTAACACATATGGTAAGTAATAATAAAATACTGATCTGACTGTAGAACTTTATGTAAGGCATGTGTGACTAAAACCTGAGCAATAAAGTTTCCTTTCCTGCTCTGACAGAACTGTAGATGCCTGTCATATTTTATTGGTTGTTAAATGGCACATGCCCTTATGGATCACAACTGAAACCAGACAGCCTATGGTATCATTGCATATTTGTCATCTTCAATGAAAACATTATGGCAGATTTCTGTATACTTGGGCAAATTAAGCTATAGGAAAGTAAACAATCATGTTGCTGATGAATATGTATGCACTTAGAGCATGTGGAAACTTTAGCTGTTCAGTACTAGTGGCAAAAATATCTCTGATTTAAGTAGTGATACACATAGTGATCAGGAAGCAACATTGTAAAGCGATATTTTTTAAAAATAATTAGACACCTTTATCAAATGCAGACAAAAATATCCTATAGATCCAACAAATTAGACCCCTTTCAGCTGCATTAGTAAATACCATATAATTCATTAGCATCCAGTGACTAGAGCTATATGAAAGAGATAGATACACAGAACTTCAATTACTGACTTAATATTAGTATCACTGTAGTAGTGTTCCTCATCCTTCTGAATTCTGAAATTGGCTAAAATTCAAAGTGGCTAAAATTGTACTTGTTAAACAACAAATAAAGCCTTGTGACTTTTGTTTATCACACATGGCAGCATAGCCCACTGAATAAGCTGTTTGGACACAGCAACGCTAACCTTTATCAGAGATAGTTTTGGTGAGGAAAGATATGAAATTTCTTCCTTTGCAGGTATTAAAAAAAAATCTATGGTCAATGCCCAGCCATCAATCAAATAAGTAACTGGGAGGGCCATGCTGATCTGGATTTTGAAGAGTGGTGTGTCATTTTTGTAAACCCTCCCAAGGTAAGATTTAATATTTTCATATTCTTGGCACCAATAGCTAAGAAGAGACTCCAGAGTGACAGTGACATGTCAGGAAACTGAGAGTAGATAAATGAAATTTTGGTGACTGACTATAATTTACTTTCACAAGACTGTGAACATTTCAAATAGCATGTGTCCACCTCCCACCTGCCAGGCATTCTATCCAGATCCTTAGCAGGTGGGAGAGGCTGAGAGCAACCTGCAGCAGTGCTTCCTAAGGCACTGTCTCCTGCAGCCAGGCAAGTGATACCACTGATGGAGAACCCAGAACTCTGACATCCCTCAGTCCTCTTCCTGCAAAACCACCAGCAAAACCCTTGATCTTTTCTCTCCCTGTAATAAGAAGTGTCTATAACTACCATTTCCCCCAATATTATTACTGCTTTCACTATCAGAAATATTATTCACTATCATAAATAATGTAATAAAGGTCAGGCCTATGATGATAGTTAGGCTTTCAGTTTTAGATGGCTGGTTTTGGGATGAGCTGAACTGGCATGACCCTGGGCAGGGACTGAGCTGCTGGGCTTGTCTTGGCTGTGTTTATAAGCACATCAGGTTTGTAGTCAGAGTATCTTCCATCAGAGGTGCTGATAAGGTTGAAGGAAGACAGAGTTCATGTGCACAGTGTTGTCATCTAGTCTGCAATGTCTTTGTTAGGATGATGTCTGTGGGACATGTACATTGGCTTAACTCTCAAATTCCTTGTTATTAAATGCTTTTGCTATTTGGAGAAAATATGGGAGAATAAGCTTAAGTGACAATAGTATAGGTGTTCATATTTGGTGTAGATGATTACTGAAATGGGTAAAATGTCAAAGCAAACTAAAATATTCACTGGTGTATTAGGACTCAGTTAGGAGTTGTGTAACAGAGGGTGTCTCTGCTGCTTTCCCCCAGCAGAAGTGCTCAAACCCAGAGCTCAGGAGATGGGCTACACTGCTTTAAATTTAGTCTTCTCTTACATGTTCTTTTAACAGCTGTGAATTTCCATTTTTTTGCTAGATGGGTTGCATGAAAATGGTAAAAAGTCTGTCGAGGACTGATTTAATGATTCTGACATTTTTAACACTGTCTGAAAGTAAACTGCAACAACTGACAATTTTGAAATGTATTCCAACATCTTTCAAAATCTTAAGTTTTGAGTAACTTTAGCTTTCATATTTGAAATGTATCTTCCCACAGAACTGAGTTTAAGTTGCAAAATCAGAAACAGAGTTTGCTGAACATTTTGGGAACATGACTTTAGCTTATGAGATGTGACTGCCATGGTCTGTGTAGTCAGGTCTCTGATCTTATTCCAAACCCACACGTATGCCATGTAGTTTTCACAAAGCTGTAAATGTGATGCTGCTCTTTTAATTGGGGAGTACACAAGAGTTTATTTTGAAGGAAATAGGAATATTTAAACGTATTCGAGGATCACTCCTAACCTCAGACATTTTCCTTTGGTTCCTGCTGGTAGCACTATTTTCAGGGTGTTTGCAGAGGGAATTTGGCTGCTGGAGTGGATGAAACCCCCACGGTTTGTGCGGCTCAGTCCCTGCTGCTCCCTCTGCTGGTGGTGAAAGACAAAATTACAATCAGCGTCAGGGAGCTGCAGCTGCTCCAGAATACAAAATAAAATATTCACGGTTTATATGTGTAAATTAGCTAATATCCACAACTTCTGTGTCAAACTGAGCTCTTTTATTATCTGACGTGTTCCATGTGGCATATCTACTGCAATTTCATGTATTTCCAACCATGATTCTTTTTATAAAGTGCTGAACTATCTCATGTAAAAACATCCTCATTTCGAAGCAGTCATTAGATAAAAATCAGGATGCAAGCTAGCATCCAGAATGGATTCTGCCCAAAACTCTGTGAATGTATGGCCAATACTCTGTTGCCAACAGAAAATCTTCAGAAGTACAATAATTGAAACGTGAAGCAGCTTACTCAGGAGATGTATGTGCATAATATTCACATGATTGCCCAGCCAAGCCACTCCACACCCTCTACTAAATCTTTGTTTAACACTCTGTGTATGAAAGGTATTCTTATTTTCATATGATCGTGGTAAAGGGCTAAAGGATTGAATTACAGTAAATAGATAATACTTTAAACTAAAATTCTCATCCAAGGCAAATGGATGCAGGGTCATATTACTTTAGAATTTAATCTGTGTACCCAACTTTCACTCACTGCTACATGTGCATGTGTAAGAAGAATCTGAGCCTGAGTTAGTGGTTAGCACACAGCTTGTACTTTCACACTAGCAGGAAAGCACATGGCAATGCAAGTGTTTATCATTAAGACACAAGGCCTGTATATTTCCCACTCATTGTTGCCTAAACTGAAGGACATAAATACCAACAGCCAAATGCCTTTAAGCCACAAGAAAATGTGTCTCCCCTCTTTTTATTTTTTATGGATAAGGGAGCTTTCAAGGAAATGTCATAGCACAGCTAAAACTAAAGATCCATCCAAGCTTACTTAAGGCACCTTAGCAAAGAAAGGTTTGCTGGTCTCACATCAGTGCATATTGCAAAAAACATTTCAACTCAGCTGATAGTCTCTATTTAAGCTGAGCTTTTTGGACTGAAATAATAGGGAGATCTGCATAACTAAATTACTTTTACCTCAAGAGACATTTTTGTCTGTGAGGGTACACTTGGAAGCAGTGACCTGATAATAGGAGTGCTGACTACACATTTGCATGCAGGTACACAAGGAGGAAGGCCTAGATTAGTGATTTGAGTTGCTAACATTAAAATACAGTTTTATGATAAATACAGAAAAGCTTTCCAATTACTCCTAATTCTTACATTGGCTGTCCAGCACAAAAAACCACCACCAGTGGCAGCAAGAGCATTGCATTGAGAGGAGTGCAATGGAATCTATAGATAGTTCCACTTTCTTTACTTAATCTCTTGTAGGAGTGAGTTACTTTAACCTAATTCCAATGCATGTTTCCATGTGGGCATCCAACGGATTATCCAAGGAAGCACCATGTTTACACAATCATAGAAGAATGGCAGACATTCAAGGAAAAAAATCTAAGTTTCCATGAGGTTAAAAATTTAGTATAATGAACATTACTCAACATGTTTTTCCAGATGAAAATATTTATTCAAGACCACCACCCCCATATCAGTCTTAAAGAAAAATAAAAAGCTTAAGGACTGTCAGTTTTCTACACAGCATTTATGAGTGGAATAAAGGACACTCTTGCTCAGTTTGATTTCTTGTGAAATAGAAAGAAAGTCAGGATATTATGAAAATGATGTTTTTTCTAGTGCACTCTGGGTTAAGACACTCCTTTACTGCAATTTTTTTCTAGGCAGAGTTTGTATTTTTGTCAATCCATTATTTTACCTTACCAGGTAAGACATTTCCATAGCATGTTTAAAACACCTAGAGAAAAAGCTCCCCAAAGCTGTTCATGTCATGCAGCTTTGCATGCTTCAATTAGTACCAATTTTCTGAGGTTTTGGGGGTTTTTGTTTGTTGGTTTGGTTTTTTTTTAAGTAAGTAAATAAAAACAACTTCTTTTTCTCACCACACTGAACAGTCCACTTCATGGTAGGAGACGACCTTATCTCGTATCTCTGGATGTAGGTTATCACACCTTACAGGGAGGCCATAAATGACTGCATGGAACTTTCTTCCATTAAAAAAAAAAAAAAAAAAGAAGTATTTTGATATTGGAGACAGGATTTTCAAGTGTGCATAGGGAAATTCTGTATTTCAATGAAAGCTTAATTCCTCAGACTCTTAACCCTTACTGACATAAAATAAGTATTTTACATAGTTCCTGAACAGCAAAATGACTCACAAGTGAATTGAAGTTTATGATATGCAGAAATGTGAGTTATTAACAGAGAGCCTATTCGAGGACTGGGAGGTACAGGATGTTTTGCACTCCAAGAATGATGTTTCTGAAGATGAATCCTTAAGGTTGAAAATGTTCCAGCTGTAATCCTACTGAGTAGTGCTTCCTGAGTGAAGTCATGGTGTTACTTCTGAGAATAATTCAGCCCTGGAACTTGGTCATTTTACTATCTTAGATTAGAGCCAATTTCTTTAATACAATTCTGCTATGAGTGCTGTTTATTTTTTTCCAAACTTTCACTGTCTCATTATCTCTGGCATTCACTAAATGCCTGTCTAGAGTTAAAAACAAATTTTATGTTTATTCTGTGTCAAGTTATCATGGGAACACAAGGGAAAAATGAGAGAAAAACTCAAGGATGTAGTCTCCGTGAAGAAAAAATAGTCACATTCAATTGAAAAGGGAAGGCTGTCTTTTTCTACCCTCTGCAGAAAGGTTAGCTTGCCTTGGCAGTGCTTCCCTCAGGCTGCTGGGCAGAGGAAGCCACCACCTGTACCTGCTGCAGGGTGACAGGTCTGCCTCCATGCACCGTGCCTGGCTGTGCTCTCACACCCTGCAGCACCCTGCCTGCTGGGGCTGCCTGTGTCACCAGCAGCAAAGCCACCACCTGTACGTGCTGCAGGGTGACAGGTCTGCCTCCATGCACCGTGCCTGGCTGTGCTCACACACCCTGTGTGGCACCCTGCCTGCTGGGGCTGCCTGTGTCACCAGCAGCATGCTCACTGCACACGATGGAGACTAATCCCTGTCAATGAAGAAAAACTTGGCTTCCCCCTAGGCCAGCACTTGGTCCAAATGTAGTAATTGCTTCAGAAATCTGGTCATTAAATGCAAGATGATTCTGTTGTATGATACGCAGTTTAACGACTTCAGCTTTTTCCATGCTGCATGGATACATTTGGTGCAGATTTTTAAATGCCAACAGCTTCTGCTATGCATTAAAAATGCAAAGCGTAATATAACAGGTGCAGAAGCAGTTCTTTAGTGTTCTTGTGCTTTCCTCATGAGTTAGGTGGTTACAGTATATTCCAACAGGATAAGCTGCCAGTTTAATATACCAGCCTAACTTCCACTGAGGAACTCTGAAGCAGTGATACATTATACAGCTACTAATTTTTCTTTACATTGTTTCTTCTGAGAAAGATGAATTTTCTTTGCTGAAGTTCTCTCAGCTATAATTTGGGTTTCTATTTCTCAAAAAAGCTTTCTGCATTAAATCAGATCTAAATGTCCTGTTAAACTATCTCTTACCAAAAAAAAAAAAATAGTAGGCAATATGAAAGACTCTTTTATATTAGACTTGTCAGTCTACTTCTATTAGTTGCTAAAATATAATTAGTAGTAGAAATTATGTACTTTTTCTTGTTTGCTTGTGGTGTTTTGGTTTTTTTATTCTACCAGTCTACTTGTTTTGTGTGATTCAAAGGATGCCTTACTGATAAACAGAGAAATGAACTATGTAGTGCTCTTCAGCAGTTACAGACAGCCAAAGGGGAGGTCTTTTCCATGATTTGAAATAGAAAAGTGTAATAGAAATACTGTATTTAATGTTACTTAGTAAGCAAGTATGTGTCTTCCCAGACCAAAATCAGCAGTAACAGAGAGGCCAGTTTGCTTCATCCTTGCAGCTGTGCAATCAAGTATAGTGCTTTTCCCAGTCTGGTTTTCAATGGTTGGATCACAGGGGGTTCCACTCTTTGCTATTTGCAGAAAAGTCTACTGTTTTCTAATTTCAGTTTCAAACTAATTCAACAGTTCTTCCCTTTCATGATAGTCCATCACTGAACTTTTGGGGGGGAAAGAACTATCAGCAAACAATTTTGACATTATAGTTTTCTGTAAACCTGCAGATTCTCTGCAGCTCCAGTAATTATTTTGCTTATATTTCTGATTTTTCAGTTAAACATTCAGTGTTTCCTGGGTTTACTACTCTATAAGTCTCTGGATGTTTTTTCCCAAATGGATATTTCTGAAGGATGCTTCTGAACTCTGATGCCCCATACCCATAAAATGAATAGAATAAAAAATAAATTTGATTATGTAAGAACCAGAAAATTGTCCCAGATCTCCTTGCAAAAGCAAGTGTTGGTCCTAAACAGATTGTAAGTAAAAACATAATGAAGAGTGTGGAAGGCAAGGAAAGCCAAGTGACAATTACATGAACTTCAGTGAGATTGCCAAGTCAGTCTTTCATTTTTCTCAAGTATATAAAAAATATTTCAAGGCTGGCAACTGAAGACATAGAAGGAAATTCTCAACATCACAGAGTAGCCTCCAATTCCTTAAAATTCAGCATTGTAGAGAAGGAATTCACTAGGATATATAAAAGCTAAAATCTTATATCCAGGAATAAGATTACTGTGTCTTATAACCACTCCTTGCCTGTGAATACATTAGAATATGGGTAAAGAAAAATAAATAGCCTATTGTTAAAATTGATGGAGAGTACAGACTAATAGATAATACTCCTGGATGGCTATTATTTAATTTGTTTTTTCCTAATACTGTACAGAAATATTTATATATATATTCTAATAAATGCAACAAAGACACTTTAATGTACATTTCATTAAGTGTTCTGATAACATAAATATGTAAACATGCATACAGTTTTCTAGTCATCTTGGAGCACACATAAAAATTATTTTAAAATTAAAATCAAAACCTCACTTAGGAATTTCACTTTCTTTGAAAACTATTAAAAATACTCATGAGTCACATCCACAGCTTGCTTCTAGCACAGAGCTATAATGTAAAGGAAGTTTCTTTTACTCTGTAGGGATAGATTCTCCCTTGAAGCCTGGATATAATCATTCCAATGCTACCTGAAGGATCAGTAGAGGATAGCACTTCAATTACAAGCAAGAACCTGGGCCAAAAAGGAGCTCTTGGTAATTCTCACAGCGCTCATTTTCTTTGGCTTTCTGCCTTAACAACTGGCATGTACAATACCAGGTGTATAAACGTTCTGCGTGGTCGTTGTGTATGCTCCACACTTGACCTCACTTGGCAGAGCTCTGTCTCCTCCTCTGCTGCCTTTCACCTTGGGAAATCGTTACATCATTTACATTTACATAAGGCTGATCCAAACCACTTCTGAATTACAAGCCTTTAAATGGCACCCTCTTTGCAAAGGTGTGAGTGGGCCCACAAGGGACAAGGAAACAAAATTCCTTGCCCAGAACCCAGATTTCTGAGCTATGCTTGCCCTGATTTTTATAGTAAGAATTCTTTAACAGAAGTGGTGCAGCTGAAACACCAGTTAGTGCTTTCCAATTCACTCTTTATATGATCTCATAAAAATGACCTTTGTGTGAATTTGCCAGGGAAAAATGTTTCTATCTGTAAGATGTACAGATCTGGAGATGTGGAGAATATAAACTCAAACAACATTCTGGTTGTGCATCTGGCTTACATTAGTCAGCAGTACATGATGTGATGGTATAACAGAAGTAAAGAGCGCGAGGAGGGATTCGAACGCTCAGTTACCACATCTGTCTCCCTGCATTATCATCATTAGAGTGTTTAGTGCAATTTATCTCCCTTTCCATTTGGAAGATTCATGTTCCCTCCTATGAACTGGGCATCAGCCCAACCATGATGGGTTGTGTCCACAGGGGAACGTCTTCACTTTGACACCTGCTAGTAGCCATCATCTGCCCAGCAAGCTCTGCTTGGCTTGTTTATGTTTGCAATATTTAGCCAACCAAGGAAGGAGCTAGTGTGTGTTTGTCTGATATGGAAACAGGAGAGGAAACTAGGGGAAAGAAAGATAAAGGTATGTCCACTCTTCCACAGCTGACAGATTTTACAACTCTGACATACCAAAATTAACAAAGCTGGACTCTGCTTTTAATTAATTCTAAGTAGAGAAGAAAGATGCTGCTGGGTTTAAGGCTATTGGCTGAGGCACAAGAAATGAAGAATGAGTCATTTGCAATGGCCACAGTCTGACAGTAGACAAATCAGCCTCTCCATCCCAAAGTTACTGAAGAACTTGAGTATTTAGACTTCATGTTCTTTTGTGCAGAGATCAACTTTCGCCAGAATCCAGTATCCTGAGGCTCTGATCTCAAGGGGTCATGTGGTTATTATCATAATGCAAACCGTTCCATTCATGTCTCTGCCTTCAGGCCTAGATCTTACCAAAAAACCTGCATGTAGAAAGGAACTGAGGAAAAATACCTAGATGGAGGACAGAGAATTTTTCCTTTGGGTCAAAATTTCTATTATGTTAGAACCAACTTATACTAATTAAGGCATAACGCAGAAAATTGGAGCTGGAGCAATTCCCTTTGTCCAGCTTCCTGGCATTGATGGCAAAATCAAAAAGCACTAAGTGATCAGAAGGTTCGGAGTACTGTTGTAGTGCATGTTGTCATATCTGAAAACTTCTTCTGGAGACAGTTGTTAAAATATGCTTTCAAGGAAGGCAAAAGGTTCCCTATTTTCTCAGACTTCTACTAGGGAGGAGAATGTAGGAGGGTTTGCACTTCTGCTAAGTCTCATCTTACTGGGATGTGTAAGTGGGTGTGATTCCTGCAGTGTGCGTAGGAGTTATCATGCGAGCTTTAATCTAGAAGCTGGCCTGTGCAGACGGTGATGACACATCCAGTTGCAGCATACACAGATGTTAGATACAAAAGAAGTCTAATTTGAATCGGGAGATCTGGGTTCTGTTAGTGACTCTGCCATATATTTCCTGTATTGCTCTAGGCAAGGCATTCAGAGCCTGATCCAGTCTCCATTTAATTCCACAGCACCCCTTTGTCTGGCAGTACTGTGAGCTGGATTAGACTCCTAGTTTATCACCTTCCCAGGCTGTCCATATTCCTCAGGGGTATAATCTTACCTGCTCACTCCATAGGTGTCTGATATAGCTTAAACCATTTGCCTCTGAAGTGATTTGCTACTTAGGCATAGCATAAATACGCAATTGAATTAAATTCTCAATTCAGCAAAAGCCTAAACCTCTAATAAGCTTCAATCAAGTAAACACATACTGGAGAATTTCAGGTTCTGTGTCATTAGCTATCTATACATACTCTTTAAAATTCAAGAAGGTAAATTATTTCATTGGAACTACTTAGGGGCCTAAGATGAAACATGTGTCAAAGTACCTTGCTCAAGGCCCTATTATCTGTCATTAGCCATAGACATGTACTTAAAGTTAAGCATATCCTTAAGTGTATTGCTCAATTCATCCCTAAAAGCTTAATACTGATATGCTTTCTAGCACAGAAAATACATTTGAACCTAGAAAATACTAAAAGTAATCTACCTTTCATTATATGAAATGTCACAAATTATTAGTTCAATCTTTTTAATAAATCTAAAGAAACAAAGAAAATTTAAGGTCATGTAGCCCATACTAATTTCCAGGAATCTTGGTTACACTATAACCCTTCACTTTTACGTAACTCTGAAATCACAATACGGATGTGTATTTTGAAGTAATTGTGTTGGTGGTCCCTTCGTGCCTTCTGAACATCTAACAGTTAGCTAAGCAAACACACATGACTGATTAAAAGAAGAAAGGGAACTATTTTTACAGGGACCATTAAACTTTAACTGCCATCTGGCAGGGAATGATTAGAGAAGATCAAAATTAAGGCAGTCAACACAAATACTGTGTGGATACCTCAGGGAATTAATGTGGATAGAAGACGGTGGACTTGTGGCTCTGTTAAGAGACAGACAGAGAAGGAAGTGGTGAACACATCCTTTATGACTGCTGCCCTAATGGCCACATTCACAGCAACAGAAGCAGAGAAAGAAGAAATCAAAACCACCTGGGAATAATCAGACGCTTGCTGTCATAAAGAAAGAAAGTTAAAGGGTTATACAAGAGCCACACCATTCTTGTTCCCCAACAAGCCAGGAAGGAAATTTTTATTGTGGAGGTGTGTTGCAGTTGGCAGGTTATCTACTATCTTTACATAGGCATTTTAAATAGGGTCTGTAATAAATCTTTTAATTGAAAGTCTTTATGGAACACAGACCTGTGGTTGATCTAACTGAACACTGGATGTCACTATACACACTATTAGTCATTTTAGAGGCATTAAAAACACAGGCCAGCCATGAATTGGAGCAATCCAGACATGTTTTTTAAAAATCAGCTATCTTTAATGATTGTTGTTCTAGAGATAGCAGTTTCCATGAGCCAAAGCTTCCAAGCTGCCTAGACATGCACCAGTCTTTTTTTACAACTACCCACTGTGTGCCCCGGTAATGCTGCTGGTAGGTGCTCCCTAACAAGTGTACCTCATCTGACTTCATATTTTAGGAGAAAGATTTGAGATTTGTATAGAGAGGTAATGGACTGGCTGTTCACTGCAGCATCTCAGAGCTGAGATTCTGACCAGGCAGCCTTATAACTTTGCTGTTATGGCTGGCAAGAAACAATCAAAATACAGCTCACCTAAAAGTGCAACAGCCCTCCCATGAGGCAGCTCCTTGTCTGACTGTGCTGGAGGAGAACCTTCTTTTCACCCCTCATAAGCTATTGGGTTGGAAAACCTCTGTTCTCTCAAGCACGTGCCTTGAAGTTTTTCATTCCGTGCACTAATAACACACACCTCTTCTGCCACTCTGCTGCACTTACCTGAGGGTGTTTTCTCAGGTATACAATTACTATGAGGGAGCACTTTTAGGAGACTTATCTTCCCTTATCTTTAGAGAAGATAAGGAAAAGGAAAACAAAGTATCTCTGAGTCCAAGTGGTATGGAGAACAAATCAGCACTGACAGCCCACAAGGTCAGGTTAGCTGCTAAAAAGGCTAAGGATGGAAGACAGGTGAGAGGACGTAAAGCTTAGATACAATTGATGAGTAATATACTGTGAAATTAGGCTTATTTTTTATTTCTTGAGCTCAATACAGTATTTTGAAGTTATCAATAGCGTAGGAAAAGTACATTAAGTATGTTTCAAAGCCCATGAAATTTTGTCAATTGTACCCAATTTCATAAACATACTAAACAACAAAAAGATCAGAAATATACACATTACTACTCTGAAATGTACAGCCAGTAGAAATGTTTGGTTATATTAGACCTTGATTCCCAACAGAATTTTTCAGTATACTCATGTGTCTACTTGTCACTCTGCATCCTTGAAATGCTAGGACTCTAAAAAATGTTCGACTCTTCTGCACGTTCTTAGATTCAACATTTTTTAGGAAGAGGTAAAATATAACTAGAAACAGCCTTAGGTGGTTTTTGCTTATAAAGAGAACAACTGACAATACCTTTCCTGATTTGCAAAAATACATTTCTATGCACAACATGTGAACCAAGGTCTTCTTAGTGCTATTCAGCCAAAACACTATGGGTGTCAAGGGGGTTGCAATTTTTGGTTTATTTTCCACGGATCCTGGCTGCACAATAGAACATCTAGGAGTCAGAAATTATGACTGGAAACACATAGCTGGAAATTATGTAGCCTGAGTCTCATTTTATTCTAAATACTATTTTCTGAGATATATGCTGGGCAAAATGTTCTTTTGCTTAACTCCAAAGTTATATTTTAAAATTTGAGCATAGTTTTGAGCTGTTTAGTTGAGGCTTATAAAGAGATTTTGCTCTTTCCTAAGCTATTTCTAGCCTTTATACAGTACAGTGTAATTCTGCTAACACAAGTAATCTGTTCAGGGGGCAAAACAGGAGTCAAGTGCAGCTACAATATACTAATATGACATGTATAATATATCAATACAATATAATGTATCTTATACAGAGCATTATATAGACTAGTAACTTTAATAAGCAGTATTAATGTTGTTGTACATATGTGCCATTTTACAAATGGGTGGCAGCAGAATATGCCTTACACAGAAATCTGTTGAGAACCTAGAAAGGAAAAAGCTGTGTGCAAAAAGCAATGCTCTATCATTCTCTTCTCAGAATATACTACAGACACAAAGGAGTGAAAAAGGCACCTGAAAAAAGCAGCACAGCTCTGGTAAACTTCCGCAGTTTACTGTCCCAGCTTTGATGCAGTAACCTGTTAAGGCTGCTCAGAGTATATAACAGCCTATGGCTCGCTCCTGTGAACAAGGTGCAGAGCATTCATTCTCCACATGCAAAATTCCAAGCACTGAGCCAAACTGTAAGAGAAATACAGTAGACATTTGTTGATTTTTTTTTTTAATAATACCCACAAGCATCTACAGATGTGATCCCATGTAATGAAGCATGTGGCCTTAAGCTGGAATTATTTGCAAACAGCAGGATCTCCTGGCAAAAGAGATGGCACTTGCTGTGTTATGAAAGCTGTCCCTCTAAAACCATGTTTGGTTAGCACCTATGCCCTGTTGAAATTGGCATAGATAATTCTGAGTGGGAACAATGCCAGCACGACAGATGGGAATGAATACAGGCATGCCAGAGAACCAGGATGTTCATTGAGTCTGAGTATTAGGGACAGAGTCCTTTCCAAGAATTTAAAAGTGGCAGGCTGTCCAGAGTTTCTCTACTTTATGTAGAGAAATGTGAGAATATATGATCTCTTTTGTAACTATCAGTAAAATCAATTATAGTCATTTAAAAATAGATCATCTGAGCCATGCAAAGCATGACAGTAGGCAGCTGAATTAGAGCAACTTTTTCTCTGGGTTCAGAATGGCACCAGGTCCTAGAGGGCAGAACCTGTGCACTGGAGTCAAAAGGATTCCACAGGTTTTCTGCTAAGTGGTTCAGAGTGAAAAGCTTTCAGGTGATAATGAATATTGTTCATTTGTACGCTGCCTTTCAGGCTGTGAGCTCAAAGCAATTCTCAGATATATGAGAATCTAAACTCATAGCTGGGAGGTGTGTCATTTACAATTAAGCATGTATTGATGGGCTGTAGTCCCATCTCCCCTCCAACCAGGGATCATCAGCTGGATGTAGAGCCTCTGTGAAGAAGGTGGAGGAAGGAAAAATCCTCTGCCACAGTCCTGTGTACCCTGCTTTTGCTCTTTACGTGGCACAAATAGCCATAACAGATCAGTTATCCAAAACACTAATTTAGTCTCCAAACAAGATTTACTAATTCCTGTAGGGGTTTTTTTGAGCACTGAACAGCTACATTTCCTATTTCTCTTTTCAGATTATGAACGGCCAAAATGTATTACCCAAAAAGGCTTGTCCAGGATCATTTATATAATTCTGGGAAACAGGAAAACCAATCCAAATCTAAGAAAAAATGCTTTGGATTTTTGTTAAAAGCTAAGAATCTGGTGTTGCAATTTTCCCTGCACAAAAAGCCTGTATTTCCAGAAGAGCCCACTAAGAAAGCATTCTTTCATTTTGGATTTCCTCAACTTCAGCTATAAAAAATTATGGATACGTCTGAAAAAAAATGGCTCTAATTTGGGCAAAGTCTTGGCTTTCTGTACTGTGTATTATAAGAAATGTTTTAAAAACGGATTGCCAATGTTGTGCTCTAACCAGTGCAGCCAATTGTGTCAGCTTACAGCTGAACTTTGTTTTCTGTTCAAAAGGTGTTTAGTACTGTTAGCAGCATAAAAAGCATTGCTGAACTTATTTTCATTTAATCCAGTGATATTTTGTAACCTAGAAATCCATGTGCATGTTATCCAGTGAACTGACTGACCACTTCAGGTATGGGCTGCTTTTGCAATACAGCCTTGAGGAATATCATGAGTCATCTGAGTAAGAAAACTTAGTTATAGTTTAGTTAAAGGAGTTTATGTTCCAAAGTAATACACAAAGAGGTATATTCATTCTGAATGTTCTGAATCTTCTGTGCATTTATAAAAATTACTTTAATCAAACATCAGTGGATTTTTTTTACTACAGCTTTTCCTCAAAAAATCAGTTTCCAAAAAATATTAGGCAGATGCATAATAATAATTTTTAAACACATGAGAGTTCACCCTGAATGTTGCAATCCTGACACACACAGTGAATAGATGTGAAGCATAAAGTGAAACTATTCGTGAACCTGACATTTCCTTCCACTTTAAGTTACATTGCAAAGGTTCATGGTTGGACTCAATAACCTCTGAGGTCTTTTCCAGCTTAAAAAATTCTATGATTGTATGAAATATAAATGAAAGTTAAATTAAAATAGGGAATCATCATTTTATGGAAAAAAAAAAATTTTTTGCTGACATATAAAATTAATTTTAAAAGTACCGGATTGTCTTCCACCTTGTGACATTCTGGGTTTTACAAAAGGTTGGGTGTATTTTGAATGTTTATACTGTTGTACAGCATAGTAAATGTAACCAGTAGAACCTGAATGCTAGACAATAGGGCTTGTTATCCAGAGGGAAAACAGCTCTACCAGTCTTTTCTGGCAAGGTTTCTTGGAGCCTTGATGTCACTTGCCACCAGAATCCAACAGCTAGAATGAAGATGAGTTTGCCTCTCTTCCATGCTGAATTTCTGCTGAAGCAAAATGTTTTTCCTCTTGACAACATCCCATTTGGACATATATAGCTGTGGTGTAGCAGACCCAACTTATATAATCATTGTGATATTTAAAGCAGCTCTTAAAGACCCAAAAATTACATTATAAGGATTATAATGATTTCCCATTCAAATTGCATGAATGTTCTCAACAGTATTAGTACATATTCCAAATCTCGCCAAGTATGAACATGGTACAATGTTTGTGGGTAATGTCATCCATTTCTAGGACTCAGGTGCTAAAATAATCAATGGAATGTTGAGCAGAATGCTCTACAGCCTAAATTAGCTCTATTTGGTTAATTGCCTCCTGCTCTCCACTGAAAAAAAGCCATTGAGACTATAAAAAACCATATTTTAGAAAAAAAAAAATTGCTTGGGTAAGTACTCTTGGGGACAAAGATCACTGAAGAGACAGTTTCTCCCTTTTCCTTGTAAAGAAAAAGTTTAGAATTTAGAGAAAAAACTTTATCATCTGTATTCCTATGAAAAACCTCTTATGATCCAGCCAACTCTGCAATTAAAACAACATTACTTATGTCAAAATTGGCCAACTACTAATAATCAGTAGGGTAAACAGGTATTAAGAGAGTGCTACCGAGAGAATTTCTACTTAAAGCAGAGCCATCTAATAATGGCTTTGTTCCTTCTTCTCGGAGCAAAAATGGTTTAAATACTCTGGAGTGTATTAATTCTGCTCTATACATATATCTTCTTTCCACAAGCCATTGCTCCCGTTCTCTGAGTCCTGAATAGGAAGATTCAACCACACAGCTGTGAGTGGAAGTGGAAACATGGCCCAGGCTGTGAAAAACACTGAAAACCCCTGACTTTTTAAATCAATATCAATCAATGCCCTGCAAAGTACATCATAAATCTGGATGTTCAAGAGAGCTAACCCTGAAGTAATACACCTTAAGTTTTAAAATATTTCACAACATTAGGATAATCTCAGGAGGCCTTTGATCCAGTTTCATCCTTTGGGGGTGTTCCAACAATTAAGAGTTATTGGAATATATTGGTTTTCCAGATACATCTCCTCTTCAAAACAGGTCTTAAAAAAAGACTAGTGTGAGTGTGTGACATGTTTTGAGTTAATAATCCTCTGCTGGGAGATAAAATTTAACCTGAAGGAATAGGTTTCGATCTAGCAGCAGAACATTTTATTTAGGCTTTGGACAAGGGGATTTCTCTTAACAAGCCAAGATTTCTCCTTCAGCAAATATAGAACATTCAGATATAGACATTCATCTTTTATAAGTTATTAATAATAAATGTTGAATTCTGGCAGACCCTCCAGTGCAAAGCATTCAGGACATGCTCATTTATTTAGCATTGCACAGGATTGTACTTGCTCAACTGAACCAGTAGGCAACTACCATCATTGCCTGTACCTGGAGGAAAACCTACCCGTATCTATCAGGCAGGCATTCCAGTTTATGGGTACTGTTCCCAGCTGCCTTATGACCTGCTTTCTGGACAGATATAAGGCTTGACAGCGCTCTAAGAGGTCACCAGAAAAATGCCATTTGTATGCAACATCCATTCTGCTGATACTCATGTGTGGTAACATTCAGAGCCTGATATGTGTAGATACCAATTCATTTCAGGGTTATAAGGTGAAAGTTCATGTCACTGTAGGACTGATGCATGGATCCATCAGCGAACCTAGCAAATGAGCTGCTTGGCAGTGAGGGTGAAAGAGATGTTTCTTTTCTTAAAGTAAGGACAAAAAGACTGGGAGAAGCTTTATGGTTCCAGGAGAGGATTTTTAGAAAGCTTGGAAAAATTGGGATGACCTTTTCTCTTTTCTTTCTGGGAAAGGAGAAGGCCATACTGGTGGAACCACAGCTAGTGGCCACTTGCTGTTCTTACTGCCTTCACACAAACCTAGCTCAGCAGCAGGGAATTGTAAGGCCACAGGAGCTGTGGGAGAGGACTGGCTCTTCAGACACCACGTACTGCTCCATCATCTGCACTCTGTCTTCCTTGCCAGGGGCAAAATGGGGAGGATATGTCCTCTGGCATCCTTGGCTACTGCCCATGTGCATAACTGGTCCTGACAGGGAGAGACAATTGGAAAACTGGGAACCTGCTCGAAAAGATTTTCAAAAATGTGGTGAGCAACTAGAAATTACACTGTCTTTAGTGCACTCATGCCCTTCATTGGGGACCTACCAGCAGGTCAGCCATAGGATAGGAAACAGTGTGAGATTATCAAGTGTTTCTTTATGAAGATCTTCTTGAATTAAACTCAGCCTGGCCCCCAGAGATCAGTAACAGCTCTTCAAAATCCTCCTGAAAGGAACACCTGAGTCACATTCACAATACAGTATCAGACGTTATGCCTTAAAAGCAACAATAAACCAGTGTTTAATAGTGGTTTTGACACGGCTCACAACAAATGGCTTGTGAATGCATCTTTTAAAAAACATTCTGGGGTGGGAATTGTGACAGAAGAGAGCACTTCTTTTGTGAAAGAGGAGGGTTTCTGTTTAGTGCGGTTTTGAGTCCGTGTGACTTTGTGCTGTGTGTACACAGGGGTGTAATTTTCACTTTCTTTTCCATTCATGAGAGCTGGGGGAAGATTTGTTTCATGCCTGGAGGTCCAGACCTCCAGTTTCCCAAGGAGAAAGCACGTCTCTAACTGCTGTGCTTCCTTCTGTGAGGAAGCGACTTTCTTTGTTGCAGACACCCTGCTGGCTGCTGCACTTCCTAAGGTGAAGTACCCGTCTTCAGAAATGGGTACTCCGAATGTCACTGTGCAGCAGCATGTCACATCCAAGTCATTCCAACTCTGCAGCATTTGCCTTTGCTTTATGGTTTTATTCATGGTGATGGAAATACTTATTCTCACAATAGCATATGGATTGAATTTTTTTTTTTGAATGAATGAATGAAAAGTTCTGCCTAACCATTAAAAGGTTTTGCCATTGATATTTATTTCTTAGTGTTTGTCTATGGAAGAACCATGTGGCAGATACGGCAGATCTGCCCGTGCACCTCAGTTCCCAAAAAATGCTTGTAAGCTGTGACAAAGAAAAAAAATTAAAAAACCAAAACCACTGGCTTATAACCTCTTTTGCTGGCCTTTTTACAGACTGACTTTTTTCTGCTGTTGCTAAGACTCTGGATGCACAGTGGAACCAAACCAAGCTTGCTGCTGGATTGAGTCAGGGAGCAGAAGGCTGGAAAATTCAAATTGTGCTGTTACCTCTCACCTTCTGACCTACAACTGACATCTCTCCCCTGCACCTACGGATCAGAAGACACTGTGTTGTAGGTTATAAAAGCAACATTATGGTTAACACTGGTATGCAGCTGCTGAAAGCCCCTATTGATCATGTTTGTTGAGGGGGGTTCAGGTTGCTGATATGGAGCATGTCTCAGCTTTGTGGCACCTGTGGATTAACCGGTGACAGCAACAACAATTGTCCTGTAAGTCTGCAGGAATCCAACACCCATCCTGAGACTGTTCCCATCCCTAAATACAGACACAGCCCCTTACTTGGTCCATTGGAGACCGCTTGCAGCACACGATTTCAGAATTTATTTTTACGGCGCAGGTTGTATCCAATGAAAATTGTACAACTTAAGATGTTTCCCAGTGTTTTAGTCACAACGTCGATTTTTCAGCATCTTTATTAGTTGGCACTAATACCACTTACAATAGCAAATGACCATTAAAATAACGATCCCGTTATCAGATGAAAAACATCAAAGCACATGTAAGTGATTAAAGCGGGAATCTCAGGAACACACGCTCAGCTCAGTGAAGATAATCCTATTTCGGTTAATCTTGACTAAAAAGGATTCTTCCGTTACTTGGGTGTGAATCTATTCATCGTGCAGAAATGACATTGGTGCAGAATTGAACAGTAAGGGCTTTTTGCACACAGCGGATGTCCTCGGACGCGCCCCCTTTCCCTGCCGTGACCCGAGCGCCGGGGAGGGGGCGCGACACCAACACTGCGCCGGCGACACCGACATCGACATCGACACCGCCCTGGGCAGCGCCGCCCTCACGGCGCCGCCCTCACGGCCGAACCGCCCCCGCGCGCGGCCGGCCCACTGCGGCTGCGCGGGGAAGCGGCGCGCGCACCCTACGCCCCCCGCCGCCGCCAATGGCGCCGGCACAAAGTGACCTTGGCCGCGCTCCGCCCCTTCCGCCGCCCGGCCCCTCCGCGCCTGCGCACAGCCGGCCCAGCCCGCCCGTCGGCCCGAGCGCGGCACCGCAGCGGTGAGAGTCGCGCCACTCGCGCCATCCGCGCCCATCGCCGCCCCCGCCCGCCGCACCCTCACCCTCTCCCTCTCTCCGCAGAGACGCCGGATCCTGAGCCCCGGGACGCCGCCAGCTAAGATGTTCGCCTGCGCCAAGCTCGCCACCTCGCCCTCCCTGGTGAGTGGGGGTGCGCGGGGGGCGCCTGCGCTTCGTCACCGGCCCCGTCCGTGCCGGCGGCGGGGTCGGTGACGGCCGCGGGTCGATCGCGGGTCGGGCGGGCCTCCGAGCCCCGCGGCAGCGCCCTGGGACGAGCCCGTACCGAGCGCTGCCCGCCCGAGAGCGAAGGAGTGGGGGTGGGGGTCGGGCAGACTGCGGCAGGGCCGCGTTCTCCTTCCTGCCTCCTTGGCGCGGCCGGGGCCCTGTGCCAAGGTGAGGGGCCTTCGCACACGAGCGCCGAAGGAGGGGCGGGCCAGCGCAGCCAGCAGCTCCTGGGCCTGCTGCGCTCCGTGCCTCGCTGTAGGTCAAACTCCAGCCTGTTGCTTGTCCTGTGCAAGGCCGGAATTCTTTGCCCTTGCGGAGATAAAAGACTGTCCCGCATGGAAATGCCCTCTCTGGCCTGCAGAAGGTCTCATTTTGCATGGTCCAGGCCCAGGTTTCCCCTGCAGGAAGAGCTTTGTGCAAGAGCCGATATGACCTTAGACTGCTGGGAGCCCAAGGACACATGCAGGCCGCTTGTGAAAAAGGATTCATTCATTTGTGCCTCGCTAAATTTAAAAGTCTAGGTTACATCTGTGCATTTAACAACTTCGAAAATAATTTTGATGGCTTTTATTTGTTCATTTCAAAATGGGTTTCACTGCTTCCTGGTCGGTCGGGATTTTTTGTCGCTGGTTTGCTCTATTTTCTGTCAGCATGTATATGTTCACTGAATGGTGTGGCTATTTACTATATATCTTCTGAGAGCAGTGCTGTCACATTGCATGGCAGTGCTTGCTTCTGTATCGTTTATTGTATATCCAGCTGTTCAGAGATTGCTGTCTTTCAGGGAAGACAAATGGCTTAGTAGCTAATAGTCTTACTGTGTTACAGACTATTGTATGGAACAGCTGTGATCAAATGTTTCATTTATTTATAGTTTTTTTCTTTCTCTTGCAGATCCGTGCTGGATCAAGAGTCTTGTACAGACCAATTTCGGCATCTGTGTTGTCTAGGCCAGAGGTCAAGAATGGAGAGGTACCTTATAAACAAAATTCTGTATCTTCCTAAATTACCTGGTGAGCCTAAATGTCCTCAACCTAGAGTTCACTTGTACTAACTCAATACCTATAGTGTGAAACTTGCTTTAAGTCAAACACCTAATAATACTTGTTGCTGTCTTGCTCTTTCCCCTGAGAAGTCTTTCACGTTTAAATTTGATACTGTCAGGTGGAACAGGTAACATTCTGAAGTTTATGACTTACAGTCTCATCACTCTGAAGAATAAGTAATCATTGGATCTAATACCACTTTTAAAGCTGCATAATAACACTATCACATGGTCTTCTGTCTGAATATAATGTTTTTTCATGTTTTATTTTCTTAGGGCAAGTCAACAGTTAACGGGGCCCAAAATACTGTCTCCCGACTAGCACTTAGGGAATTCCAGACTAGTGCTATCAGCAGGGACATTGACACTGCTGCCAAATTCATTGGTGCTGGTGCAGCCACAGTAGGTGTGGCTGGTTCTGGTGCTGGAATTGGAACAGTCTTCGGTAGTCTAATCATTGGTTATGCCAGGTAATCAATCTCTCTCTTTAAAAACTATTTAATTGTATGCAGATGTATCTTGGGACAGCTGAACTGTAGAAAAGATAATGGCACTGTAATAAATTCTGTTAATGATTACTTTTACTCATACACATGGCTGAAGAGAATCTTATGAAACTGTACCATATTCATCAGGATGGCTCTGTTGTTAAATTCAGAACTTTGTACACTCTTCCTGGAGGAGAGCCATGAAAGAAATTGCATCATTAGACTTGGTTGGTCTTTTGGTCACTGAAGTCCAGTGTTTGAGCATTCAGTTGCAGAACTGAAATAAAAATCCAGCCTGAATCTTTGACCACGTAAGAGGAAAAGTCCTAAATAGTCTTCATAGTCAGAATCATAGTTTAGGAATGGATGTTTTCTAACACATTCAGCTTTGCATCTCAGAATATGCAGTTATTTTAGCAAATGAGTTATCATTCCTTCTAGAAATCTGAAAGGGGCAAGGGTGAGAATTTTGTAGTAGGGATGAACTTTCAGGTAATTTTACAACATTCCTGTAATAGTAGTTCACATGACATCATGGAAGAGCAGAACTGATACAGGCATAAAAGAGGTTTCATGTTCTTCACTACTTTTTCAACCAGTTAAGTCTTAACTTCTTAATAAAGATTTTAAGCCTTGTTGAAGACAAGGAAGCTCACTTTCCACTTGAAGAAACAAGTGTTTTCGGTACAAAATTAATATATCAAGCTTTGAATTTGGCATGAACATGTCAATAAGCGGTTGTAGAACATTGCTTCATAGTTTTATATTGGAGATTTTCTCCTCTCACTTCTTGAAGGCATATTCATTGCATTTTTGCAACCAACTGCTGCAATTTTTTTTGTTGTTTTTTCCTGCTCTTAGGTAGTTTCAGTTCCTGTATTTGCCTTGAGAACTGGTTAAAACATGATACACATGGATTTCCTTGGGAGTATGGTTCTCATGTCACATATGTGAAATAAATTTCTAAATCAGACCTGAGTCTAGTCTTAATTGCCAACTAATTTGTCTTCAGTGAAATCCTTGCAAAAAGTTGCTTGGATTTATTGGATTTTTCTGTTACAGAATCTGTAGCAAGGAACTGTGAGGCTAAACGGCATAAAAAAAATCTTAATTGTAAGGATACAAAGGACTTACACCTTCTCTTTCTTTTAGAAATCCTTCTCTGAAGCAGCAGCTGTTCTCATATGCTATCCTGGGATTCGCCCTGTCTGAAGCTATGGGTCTCTTCTGTCTGATGGTTGCTTTCTTGATCCTATTTGCCATGTGAATGGAGATCTGCCTGTAATATTGGCATTGGAATGTAACTGCATTTTATGGGACTCCCAAAATGTTGGTGTCATGGAAATTGATGCTATTTCCAAAGTCATTTCATTAAAGATAACAACTTTAACTGTCAACTTGTTGCCTTCATTTATTGTCTTTCTCACTAGGGTATCTGGAAGATGACATTTTGTAATTCAGTCTCCATGGATTGCTCCCGATAATGACATTGCATAGCACTCTTCCAGTCACACATTTTATTCATTAAAATTAATGGGACATATACTTAAAAGATCAAAGGATGCAGAGGTTAAGGGTGCAAGGCTGTACTGTTGGCCTTGTTCCTTCACTTGTGTTTTTGTTTTTTCCTAAGCTAGCTGACACACACGTTCTGGCACCTCTTGCTAGAGGGAGCCACACAGAAATCCATGAAAGTGATAGGACACTTGGTATCAGTTTTCAAGTACACCAGATATTTTGATTACCATGGTAGGTTTTCCACTTGGATCTCACCAGTGACCCCATTGAGCTAAATGAGCAACTGCTTTAGTACGGTCAAGGGCATTTAGTTGTGATACGTGGACATTGTATTTTATTTAGTTACTGCATTTTTAGCATCACCTAATTCAAAGAGAGAGCTTCCAGCTTTCCAGTTCTGTAGTCAGCCTTGCATTATCTCACACATTCTTAAGAGCTAGGATTAAAGCATTTTGGTTAAAAAAAAATAGCTGCAGTATCTACCTTCACTTGTAGCAATCTAAATGGATTTATGGTGTCATCTATATTTGGAGGAAAGCACTGTGTGCTACTGTACTTATCTGGTGGGGGGGTTGATAGCATCTCAGACCTTATCCAGAATAATAGATAATCTGATCATATAACAAAAAAAAAAGCTGAACTTTTTAAGAATGTACGCCAAGTTTGTTAAATGTTTTGTCATCTTGCTGTTAAGTACTTACTGAATTAAATATAGGAATTTTTATTGGAGGAAATGGAGAAATGATTAATGACTCAGATAAGTGTAAGGTGTGGGTTAGATTTTGTTTTAATCTGAATTAAAAAGCACCAAGTGGATATTCAAAGAGATACGGTTTAGTGGACTTTAGTCCACTTTAGTTTATGGTGGACTTTGCAGTTGGACTTAATGATCTTAAAGGTCTAAAACACCTTTCCTTCAAGGTGTTTCCCAACCTAAATGATTATAGAATTTGTGTAGCAAAATTCTAGAACCTAGCATGAGAAACAACTTCCCCCACACGTTCTCAGTAGAAAACAGTAATCTCTAATACAGAGAATGTTCTTTTATATATGTGGATTTCAGAAGTGTAGAATATGAAGCAAATTAGTAGCTTTAGAACAATATTAGTAGTGTCTTACATGAGTAGGTCAGGAAGTGGGGGTTTTGAGGAGTGAGAGGGGATAGGAGGTGAAGCATATTGCAGGTATCTTCCATGTGGTCTGTGCTCATGCAGTGGTGATCTTAGGGACTTGCCATTACCCATTGTTGGAAGCCATTGATTTGCAAAGCTGACAGTGCATTTGTCCTGGCTGAAAGGTATTCTAGACTTAATTTCATCTGTGATTGCTGTCCTGGTAGGTGGTGAGCTTTTTTCTCTTTCAGTACAGCAGGGATCTCTACAGACATCTGAGGTGGCAATCTGTATTTCCTAAAATCATGGACTGCCCAGTGGACTAGCTTAATTCAAGCTTCAGGTTTCTATATCGCTGGGATTTGGCCAAACAGGCATCTTCAGATTTGTCTTGGTCAAGTTCAGCTCCAACTCTGCTAATTTGACTTAGGAATTTGCATATAAAATGTTTCTGCTGAGTTGTAATGGTGTTTGGTGTAGATAGAAGACCTGGCTGAATTACTGCTCTGTAACTTCACTAAGAAAGCCACCTGAGTCACGGTGAGTTATATGATTCAGGTTTGAATAATGAGTTTTGGATTTACACCCCATCTTTTACCGCCCTTTCAACATGAACCCTTTTTTCTTGGGATCAGCCTTGCCTAAAAGGCAGTGGACATCTTGGGTGATCCTAAATGTGGATGTGAATGTTGTTTTAGTAGTAGAATGTCCCCAAGCTTTTTGCCTCTTAACTCACTCTTAGACTGGTGAGCATAGGCCAAACTCAGGCAAAGTGGCTGTTTAGTGACACCAGTCTTGAAAGAATCAGATCTGCGTTCTACAGATAAAGATTAATGGAGGACTTTCAAACCAAGGCAACAAACCTTCACACAGAGGATTATCCTCCTTATAGACAATAAGGGGCTTAGAGTTAACCAGTGACGGGCAGATACTGACAGGTGAACTATTGCAGGGCACATGGAATTCCCTTCCAACAGAGCTTAGTTGGTCAGTTTGAGTGGTCTGACAGTTTGAGTGGTCTCAATTTTCCTAAAATGCTCACAAAAGTAAGAATTATAAATGTGTAAAAGGCTTACTTTTTTTTCTTACCAAAAAACCCCAACACAGTCTCTTTGCCTTAATAGGGCAGCAAGACCAAGGTCTCTTGATCTTCCTGTAAGAGTTTCCATCCAAAAATCTTCCTGCAGGTCAGAGAAACCAAGCTTAAGTTTCATGATGTGTTACTGTAGGCTTTACTTCCCGGAAACCTTTGTCAGTTTCTTCTGACATGGACCATGCTGAACTTAGAGATGATCAGGTCATGAAAATTTGTCTTGTAGGTTCTCCAGATTGAATGACTGACTGTTCATGTTTCATTGTTGAAGATGAAGCCAGCTAAAGCAGAGATCTTCACTGTATCTGAATAACTATTCTGCCTGCTCTTCCAGGAGATCAGACATCACACCGCCTCTGAAATAGCCATGTTATTCTAACAGAAAATGAAGGAAACGTTAAAGTTACCAATTATGCTCTTAAGTTACTGCTGCAGGTAAAAGTGATTCATCCTGTGCTGCAGGTAAAATGGAACATCTTGCTGCTGTTTTTTTCCCTTTTCCTGCTTTCCTATTTTTTGATTTTTGCATCAATTTCACACTGAAGAAAGGCAACTGTAGTTCAGTTTTTTAGTCCAGGCTTAGGACTGCTGCTGCTACATAATGGTGAAGCTAAACCATCAAAAAATACTTGTTTCTAATACAGGTCTTAGTTGCTCTCTGAAGAAAGATCTCTATTCCTCTCTTCTGCATGTACAATTGAGTCCTTGCAACATGCTGCTTTAAATAATTCCACCTTTAAGTAAACAGTGTACTTTTATGCAGTGCTTTCTATGCTACCATGTCTTAAAGAACTTTGCTGTACAGTGCTGTACAGTGCCCATCAAAACCATACCCAAGAAACAAAACATACCATACTGTCTTGTGCAAGTTCAGAGAAACTCGGCCAAAATGTATTTTACTGGAACTGATACTGCTTTTGTAGAAGTACTTTATTGTTATGGCCTTGCACTCTCAGATCAGTCTCAGAACAAGATCAAATGATGCACATGCACAGAATTAAAGCTTCATGTGTGATTCAGAGTACACACTAGCTAAACTGTGTTGCCATATAGGGTTATGCTACTTTTTTAACGAATCCAAAATTCTTTTAGTTCCTCCTGTGTAAAATACAGGCGTTTGCCACTATTCTGCAGTGCCACATTAACCAAGGTGAATGTTTAGCACACCCACAGCTTCAGGCACACACTTCGCTCCTGCCCTGAGAGCCGGTGTGTTGAGAGATGGGGAACGTCGCCAGTCCAGGGCTTTGGAGCGCTGATTATTCCAAAAGTTTGATGTGACAGGCGCACGAAGACCTGCCGCTGAGCGAGGCCTTGCAGTGCTTTATTCACTGCGTGGTGCCTACTGTCCTCAGCTGCCGGCCCTGCTGCAGATCCCGCCGCAGAGAACGGGCATGCTGAGCTCCCCTCGGCCACGGCCGCACCAATCCCGCCCCAGCACGGAGCTGTGCCGGCCGTGCCGAGCGCGGCCGAGGCGGTGCCGGGCCCTGCCCCGGCCCGGCCGTGCCGAGCGCGGCCGAGGCGGTNGCGGCGAGGCGAGCGGGTGGGTGAAGGGGGCTGCGGCGCGTCCGGGAGCGGGTGCCCCACGGGGGCATCGCCGGCAGCCGCCCCGGGCCCGGCCCGCGGCGTGCAGGGCGGGAGGAGGGGGCAGCCAGGCCTCGCCTTTCCGCCTCGCCTCTGCTCCAGGGAGGCCTCCGTCTGCATCCATCTTCGTCTGTAAAGGAGAGCTTGGTCCGTGCCGGTGCCGGTTGCTGGTGCGGAGAAGGGTACGGGTGTGGGGGATGCCGGGCGGGGGGTGAGCAGCTCCTCTGCACCAGGTGTTGGCCTGCCTGGTGTCTGGCCATGGAGCTGAACCTCCTGGACCAGTTGCCTCGTTGACTTTGCCTGTTATTGTGCGTAATGCCTCTCGAGTTGTCAAAGAAAAGGTCTCTGAAGCTTTCACGTGAAAAAACATGTCACAGACCCTCAATGAGTGCTCAACAGCTGCACGGTGTTTAAGGCGCAAATGTTTTATGTCAAGATGTAACGTCATGTTTAGAGTTAGGGGAAATGTGTGCTGCCATGTTGCTTCTGCAGTCTTACTCATTCTACAGCGTTTTTGCATCCCTGTTCTTGGAGGGAGATCCATTAGTGTGTTTATATGCCCTGTTCATGCACTCTATGTCCCTCGCTTGCTTTTCGTTCTGTTGCTTTCTCCCAGAGGTGTTTATCTTCCAGTAGTGATCCTGTCACCTGTTTTCTTGTGCTGAAATGAGAAATTTTAATAATCTGAACATTCTGAGTCATCCCCTACTTTCCAAACAGTGACCACAAACGTGGCTGAAATGTATTTTATTTACCACCTTTTAAAGCAATGGTTTTGTTTTCTGTTTGACATATTCTTCTCATGGCAGTGAATGTCACATCCGCACTTCTTGCTCAACATAAAGCTGGATAAGAGGTAATAAAAACAAATGTTCTGAAGTTTGGGTCATAAGACTGCTAGGTCTGGTTAGATGCTAAGTTCAGCACGAGCTGATAGGATCAGAGCAGTCCTTGTGGTTCTGGTCTTCTGCAGGTGTTCCTGGTGGAATTTCTTCAGCCATCTGCTGAAACAGGTTGCTGTCTGTTAGTGAACATCATTTCAGGGGGACAAAGTGTAGTCCAGCTTGGCATTCACTGGAATTAACTGTGAGTGTTTATAATTATGCAATCCAGAAACAAAATTGTCATCTTGTTAAAAAACTAAACAATAATTTTTCCAGGGACTGGTTGTTATATAATGCCTCAAAAGAACTGTCAAATAATAAGAGACCTTAATGTGTACATAGAGTGAAGCAGCTCTTTTAAAAATCCATTGGGATTTTATGTTTCAATACTGACATTGTATGCTAATGCTTAATCAAGTGGTTGAGCTTTTGATCTTCTTTATAATGTAGTTGATATTTCTACCCTGACTTGAATTCTGGAGATATGAATATGTTTGGTAGGTCTTTTTCCAGAAACTTCTA
This sequence comes from Hypocryptadius cinnamomeus, assembly GCA_013400635.1. Lineage (NCBI taxonomy): Eukaryota > Metazoa > Chordata > Aves > Passeriformes > Zosteropidae > Hypocryptadius > Hypocryptadius cinnamomeus. The sequence continues at coordinate 42,621 of VYZP01060077.1, forward strand.
GACTATGCAATATCTAATAAAAGGTACTTTCAGATCTTAAATTTCATCATACATACTTTTATTAATAATCTTGTTTTTCATGCCACACTTCTTTTGTGGCTACGTTGAACAACATGAACTATGGTATTATTTTCATTCTTATTTTATTAAATTTTGAATGGGCCTAGTGCTAAAAATTCCTTTTCTGTCATCAGCTTTTTTTTCTTCTACTCTTAGTTGACTTAAACTTACAAATGTACATTTTTACCTCCATGAAGGTTTCCTAACTTAAAGTTATTTATAGTATCAACATTCTTAATGGTTTCTTAACATAGTCTTGAGTTTCTGTATAAAAATTATGCATTTTCAATTTTCAAAGGGGCAAATGTGGTTCAATACTTTTAACTCTTATTTTAATATTGAATAGATTTCAAGTTACCATTGTTCTGCATAACTGAACTGTATTTGTTTGACATATAGTTTGCATTCTAAGGAGGCTTTGGATATAGTGACAACATATTAGCCAATATTTAATAATTATGCAATAAATGGGTTTTTTTCACATTTATGCTGTACTGTTTTCATCTTTTTTCAGTGTCAGCTTCAGTTCAGCCTGAGAACTTTTCCATTAGCTTCACTTTAGATAAGGGCTGTGCTTAAGCAAGGCATTCCAAGCAATGTATTATGTTTCCTTCCTAGGTAAATCCAATGGTCATTTATATAAGTGTTTACAGGAAAGAAAAAGACCATTCTCTTTTAATTAGCAAGGGGAATCCTGTAGTGAGATATCTGATATATTTAAAGATTTTTAGAATTTTTAATTAATTAATTCAACTTTAGACTTCAGGGACGCAATCTAAGAAAATGTGAAAAGCAAGTAACTTTTTGGTAAGCTTGTTTTTTGAGTTTTGTTGAAACAAGTGTAGAAAAGTGAGGTTGGATTTCTAATGTGTGTTAGGTTGAAGCTGTTCAAACCTAGATGAATGAACTGGGGAAAGCAAGGCCTAATACCTCTGTAAGCAAATTGTGAGAAGATGGGAAGAATATTAACCCCTCTCTGTTTCTTTTATGAAGTTCATTGACATTTTGCTTATCTACCAGAGCTGTATTCACAGCCTGAATTTTTAGTAAGTTAAAGAAAGATTAGGGGTGTCTCTGAAAAATGCTTATGCCAGAGGGTTGAATTAGAAGCCACCATGTTCAGCCAACAGGAAATGTTAGGCCTAAGGACCTTTCTTTATGCCATTAGTGCTCTCTGTTTGCCAGGAATGTATCTTCTTGTGGAAGAAGCTGCTCCTGCAGCTGAAGGAGTTCAGTTGCTTTGTTTCTGTATATGTGACTATCTGTCCAGCTGGCTGTCTTGTTCTTACTGGAACTTGTTAAGTCGATCATCCTGTCTTTTGTCTTTAAGTCAATCATCTTTTCTTCTTGTCCAGATGCACTGCCCTTTATAGAATTTAGACAAATGGTGGAAGGTAGGGAATTAACTTTAGGCATCAGATACTAGTAGTGAATTAATAATATCAGCAAAAAGTGCCTAACATTTGATTTTTTAAAAGGAAAAGATTGAGCCTTGTGTTAGCAGCATAATGTGAGGAAGGAGCTCCTGTTTTTCTGTTTGCCAGCCATTGCTATTTATGAACTTTAAATATTCTGGACTAGGGCTTATAGTTTTCTTTTAGAATCTACAAGGTTACCTTCTGCCAATCCCACTTTCATTATGAGAAGGAATGTTTTAAATTTTCAAGTTTTACCTCCTTCATTTCCTTCATTGTTCAGTTTTATTTTTTAGGACTGTCAGATTTGACAGTGTTGCACAGATACAGTCAGATCACTTCTGGAAATGCCCTGAAATGGTCAAGTATTAATTACACTGGTTTTGCTTCACCTTTCTTCTTTTGCTTTATAGGAAACAGAAAGCATAGCTCCAGTCCCTCTAGGTAAGTAGAACACTGGGGTTTTCTTCTTTTCAAAATACAAATTACTTTTTTTTCAAATTTATGTCACTTCTTAAGTGGTGTATTCTACCTAGTAATTTCTGATTTTTACTGAATTCACAGCTTGCAAATCTACCTGTATAGAAAATTGTGGAAAAAAACATAGACTCTTTAAATGTGGGGAGTGATTAACATTTATGATGTGAATGCAGTATGCAAGTGTTGAAAGTATAAAGACACCCTGTTCATTTTGATCTTTGTTATTATTTGTTTGGGTTGCATGAAAAAGCCATCTCTTAATTGTGAGGTGTTTAAGTTTAGAAAACACCCCCCACCTCATCTAAAGACATCTTGGAAGGAGCTAAGGAAAACACTAAATTCAGCTCTCCAGGTAACCATTAAGAGAATGTTGTTCTTTACTGTGGCAAATATGTTCCATTCACTTAACTCCGAATAAGTATTTACTTTTAAGTAAAATTCTTAAAAGTTGATAAAAATTTTGATCTGATTCTTTTATGCTTCAGTTTCCTATTACAAAATGAAGCTTTAAAGTAAAGTCTTACATTACCTAAAGTAGTTATACACTATGATGAGATCAACAGAAAAGTTGATTAAGAGTTAATAATTCTCTATACAGTAAGGCTTTGTATCGTGCAGTAAAAGGGGGCACAATCCCAGATCCAATGTAATGAATAAAAGGAAATGTTGACTAGACATGGCCGGTGTTGAGGAAATGCAAACATCCGTAGGAAAATGCATCAGTGGTGCTGTAACATAAGCACTTCGTAGTGTTTGGATTCAAAGGAGACTGAATGCTGATGGACTACTATAATTCATTTTCTCAATGGCCTGATACAGTTTTTGTCCAACTCTCATCTTTTTCAAACCAGAACGTACGGATGTCTCTTGGTTGGAGCCACATGCAAGTGGTCAGTGTATCTGCAAGGCTTGGGTGTGCTTCTCACGTAAGCAGTAGGAGATAAATCAGCTACTGCTGTGGCTGCAGACTGACAGATTGTCCTCTGTGGACTGTCCAGTTTAGGAGGTTGACACACTTGTGAAAATATGCATCTCTTCTTGCATGTTGGCCAGAAGAAGAATGCTGTCCTTCGAAAGTTTTACAGTTTTTGTTTGTTCGTGGGGTTACGTGTGTTCATAGCTGTCTTTTCTGTGCTCAGTTCTGGCAGTTTTCTTCTGTGCTGTTTGTGTCAGCCCTGATGTTTCAGGAGGGCAGCCTCTGTATTGCTACAGTGCTTAAAATAAGTAATCCCAGGGTAAGTGCACAGCCTGTGAGCAGCTCTGTGCATGGACGTCTTTTCACTCACACCTTGCTTTCTACAGGTAAAGTAGAGGCTTTAGCTGCAAGTCTGGTGAGTCTTTAGTAGGTACATGTGGAGAATTACTTTTCTCAGAAAATTTGAAGAAGTTTTTGCAAGGACTGTTGATACATACACATTTTAAACAGCTGCTTAAATGTTCGGTAGAAAAATTTTGAAACAAAGTGTCAGTTGTATTTTCCATGCTCCTGTGTGTAGGCAATTAAGAGAAGCCAGAAGAATCTTTACCACTTAAATAAGCCAACAAGACATGGCTTAAGTCAGTGTAGGCTTCTATTCTTTGTAAGATTGTCTTCTGAAAGGTTTTGGAAGCAAGCCTCAGACTATGTAGTAATAGTTTCCACCAAGTGTACCCAAGGTGTTTAATTAAAATCTTATGGAAATATGCAGATAATTGTTGAAGCTATTTTTGTGGCACATTTAGATACATATTAATGTGACATTTTATGGAGACATTTTTATTTTTTAAATAAGCACATTGCCTTAAATATTAGTGAATTATTTGGAAACTCATTTTTATTTCTCCATCCTATATATATTTTAAAGATGGATATATACTTATTTATATAGTTTACTGTACCGTTTACATTCCAAACATCATGAAAGAAGCTTGCTACATTTTAAATAGGCATGACGTGAGTGTATTTTACTTCTGTGTTGGAAGTACAGAGCAAACACCAAAAAAGTGAGATTTATTAGTGTGATTTTAGTACTGGAGTTGATTATACTGTAAAGATTATTTCAAGTTTTTCTTGTATTCAGCTCTAATGCTGTTACTGTGTGACTGGAATTCTACATACGGATTTCTTTGTGCTACTGGAAGGAATGTAGGGTTTGAAACTTAGAGAAGCAAGTTGCAGTTCAGTGGACTCAAGTAAGAATCGTTTCACTAAATTTTATCTGAAGAGATGAGTTAAGGCTGGAGTTTCACATTCATATTGGATTCCTTCAGGAACTGTCTTTTTTTCTCTGGGACAAGGTGTTAGCTGTTGTCTAGGTAACAGGGTGACTCTAATTCCCCTCTAGGGACAGCGTTATCACTTCATATATTACATTTCTCATTTGGCTGGGTGAGTAACATTTTTGTCAAAATGGCATCTGAGTTGCTATTTTGGTTTTCAGGGGAAAGGTATTTTCCAAACTATCCTTTCTTGCTGTGATATTCTCACTTCGAGCAGTCGGTCTACAGCAGAGGGAGACCCCTTTGAAATTAGAGTGGCAATTACCAACCTTTTTTCCTGAAAATTTGCCTCTCTGTGTTAGTTTTTTTATGCCTGTCAGGCAACATGCAATCCAGAAGGAGAAGAGGACGCAAAGGATGGGGTTTGCATGTATTTTGTAGCAGCAATCGGTTTTTGACCACGCAGAGTCTTCTAAAGGTGTCAGAACATTATCCAAGTTTGGATTGTCCATTGCAACTGTTCACCTCTGTTGTCCATTGCAACTGTTCACCTTGCTATGATATCTTTATGGTATGCTTTAAATTTCAGAGTTATCTTGGATTGCACAGAATTTTATCAGTCAAATTTTGAATTTATGCAAGGCTGAGATTCCACACCCCTGCTTGACAACCTGTTCTAGTGTTGTGGGATTTTTTTTTTTAATGCTGTGTTTTCCTCTTCCTCTACACTTGCTCCTAACTTTCTTGATGTGTCTCGTGAATGTTGCATCTCATCCTTTGATTATACTCTACCTAAAGTCTGGATCTGACTTTTCTGGATCAATACATCAGATAGTTTATGACAGCAAGCAGATCCTTAGTGCTCCTTCTCCATTCTGAACAAACTTTGCTTCCTCTTGTTATGTAATAGTCCAGCTTCTTAACTGTTGTGATGGGGCCCCAGATGTTTTCACTCCAGATCATCAGCTCTCTTGAGGGGCTCAGCTCTGGATATGGCACTTCAGCTGTAGTCTTAGAGTGCCAGATAAAGGACAGTAATCACTTCCCTTCAGCTCATTGCTTTGCCTTTGTTAATTCATCCCAGTAGCCTCTTGTCTTTCAGTGCTACAAGTGACACGATGCTGAATCGTGTTGGGTTTGTTGGCCACTGGGAGTTACAGGTTCTGCCCCAAAGCTGCTTGACAGCCAGTTGCCCCTCAGCCTCCGCTGTTGCATGGAGTTATTTTGTTCTAAGTGCAAGCCTTGCAAGTCTTTGTAGTAGGTAGATACAGTTCTTACCAATTTGGCTGCACTAATGAATGTGCGCCCTTTGTTTTCCCATCCTGTCAGATCCCGTTTCTGTTTAGATTTTAAATGTCCAAGGTCTTGCTTAAAATGCAAGTGAACTTCTTTTAGGTGCAAAAATTTCAGTGCTTCAACATATTTTTTTTCCTCAGATATTATCTGGAATCTCTTTACAAAGGATTACCTCACAAAATTCCATGTGGCCTGCAGTCAAATAATGTTGCAAAGATGAGGAAATGAATTTATCTCCGACTTTTTTCCAGTAAGTTTGCCAGAAGGACAGCGCTGCTTTTCTTTTTCACAAGGATTGATTTTCACTTGTATATCAGGCATTCAAAATTCACAGGCTTCACAAACTTAAGTCATGGAACCAGATAAGAACTTCACATGCAAATATGAGATGTGGTAATATTCCTTCAAAAGAGAAAATGAACGGACCTAAAAAATTTACATCTTCTCACCTCCAAAGAATACTGACAATATGGAGGGAGTTGATTTTATGGCCAAAACTGCATCTCTCAGAAACTAACAAGACATAGTAACAGAGTGGAAAAAATGTCCTACATGCACTTCAGTTAATCAAAATCTTCATGCTTTGGATTAAAAGAAACCAAATCATAATTGTTTCTTCCACCATTAGACATTTCTGATATGGGTATTACTTGCCTATTCATAATACATATCTATATGTCTATATTGGCATATGGTGGCATATGCAGCCATTAAATAAGTATACAGTGCCCTATGATGACAGGTTCAGAAAAACTAATTCGCTGGAGATCTAAACAAGAGTAACTCTGTTAGTTTGAGCCTGGATTTGAAGAAATGAGATTGTTGTATAGCTGAAGAATAGTGGGATAGCTGTTAACTCTGTTGTAAGTTCCACATGTTGTAAGGATATGCTCTTAAAATGTCATTGATAAAGACCTTATTTCTTACCCTGAAGCCTTAGTCATGAGTATTCGGACTTGCCCGTAATCTTGTTAATATTCCTTATTAGTCAAAGGACCAAGTTCACAGTTTGAACAGTTAAAAAATACTTCATTCCTTCAGAACCTTGAGACAGGTTATGACCTCTTTGCAGGCAGCAGAACAGTTCATCTCTGATTTGCTTTGGCATCCTTTCTTTGGGATGTAAATGTTTCTCTGAGCTGTCAGTGCCAAAAACTCTGAAGTTTCTGGCAGCCATTCATCTCTCTTGACTTCTGATCTTAGCTCAGTATCCCCATTCCTTGAAACATATATATTTAGAAGTGACAGTTTAGAATCTCCTGCATGCCATGTTTTTCTTTCTTTGCTGTTGGGTGAGCATTACCAAGGACACTGGGATCTCCTCCTCTTTGAAAGTATATCCAAAAAAGTCTATACACAGTGGTTTTTTACTGTACAGGTACATCCAGAAGGATTAGATACTGTATTCCCTACAGATCTCTGAGGTAATAAGTCTGAAATTATTTGCTTATGCTTACTTGATATGTCTTGTGTCTAGTGCCCAGATGTATACCAGAAGTTTACATTCTTAGGATGGTTAGCCAGTTTGAGAATCCTTGCAACTCTACATGACCAGTATGCTGGGGATGACATGGGTTTATTCTGCCTATGATCTTCAATCATAAAAACATCTTTATTCATCTTTATTTGCTTCATCAATCTACATAGTGTTCAGAACTAACACTGTTAGTTCTCAATAGAAATACTCATTTAGAGATGAATGTATTTCCTCCAAGTCAAAGCCACAGATTCCACAACTAATTAGAGAATGTATTGAAATGTATTGAATGTATTTATGTGAAAAACTATTGTGTTTCATGGGTGAATAGTGGACAATTTATCATTTATCTTTACAAAAATCATTCACTGTTATATTTTTAGCATGCATAGTAATTAATATCTTCTTTTAGTTACAGTTCATTGCCATGAAAAGGAGGATATGATAGTTTGCCCTATGAAACAGGTTTATATGTGAAATCTGGCAGGTATGTGTATTAGTATGTGGGGTGAGTATGCAAAATAGCACCAAATATCATTAATACCTTACTTCTTTCTTAAGTATTTTTAGACTGTCAATAATTAAGTAGCTGAAACATTACTAAAGTACATGAAACATTACTAAAGTATGTGTTTTTGTAATTAAATTCATAACAGTTTACACAAAGAGCTATATGCCAGCTTATCTCTGATCATGAGCTTTAAATAAGGATTGTGAAAAGGCTGAGGAATGAACACTACTTCTTCATCCGTTGGCACCAGAACCTTGTCTGCATGGTCTTGTCTGCTGCTTTGACCTCTTTTTAACTGAGAATTGGATCATTATTACAATGTATTTGATTTCAGTGACAAGTTGTTCTTACTGTGTTTTCAGATGCTTTTTGCAGTTAGTCATGTTTCATGTGAACATGTGGATTTCTGCTTGAGTATACATTCAGAAAGTGCTGTGGTAGATTTTGTGTACCTTCCTGACAGAGCTTGAAATCCATACTCTGGATCATGGGTATTTAGAATATTACTATAGTCAGAAGGCAGAAATTCTTGCCCATAGAATATTAAAATGGCTTGTTGATGTATTGATAATTTATTGCATTATTTGTAAAATTTGTTACATTCTAATTTTAATACAGGTAGCACAACGACCTGTGGAATATGAGTGATGACAAACCCTTTTTATGTACTGCCCCTGGATGTGGCCAGGTAATGGTCTGAACTGAAGTTATTAGCATTGTTCGTATAAAAGTAAAACAGTGAAATGTATTTTTAGAGACTGAAGAAAAGGGACTTATGGTAATTGCTATTGAGTATTTATGGTTTTGGAAAAGCAAGAATTTATAGCATGTGGGTCTACACCAGCCCGTGATTCCAGGGAAGGTGAAGAGAGAAGTTCATGTCCCAGATGCCAGCCTCATACTGTAAAACAGAGAGAGGGAGTCAGGCTCTGGACATCGTCTTCCCTCTGGAAGGGCTGCTCCACCAGTTAGTGAGGACAGAAAGACAGACTTAAGTCTCTTAGCATGATAGAATGCAGAAATTTCTGGCTTATGCTGTATGCAGAGATAGGGTGCAGGAGTTATGGAGAGCTGGGCACTTAGAGCTGTGGGCAGTGAAGTTCTAAGGAAAAAAAAAAGTCTCTTCCTAGTTTCACCCTGTCTTACAGTGATCCTCCCTTTTTAATTTCCCTCACAGTTCCACATGCACATGTCCTTTCTCGTGGAAACATTCTGAATTACTATACTCAGAGGTGAATTCAGTTTATGTATTAGTTCAGAGAGGTGATTCTTGGCGTGGATATGTGGAGTGATTTAAATTAGTGAGGCATAATGAGAAACATAGGTTGGAGCTCACATGTTCACAAAGAAGATTAAGAATTTCAATGTTTTGTGTAAAATGTGTTCTTTTTAGGAAAGCTGCATCTTGGGAAACATTTCCTTAGATTATGTCAATTGAAACACTAACTTTGCCCACAATTACAGATGCATAGCAAATTAGTGAAAATAAACAAATAGTGAAAATAAGAATATCTCTTTTACAGCACTTAGTTTGTCTGCTTACTGCTTTTTTATAACATATACCCCAAATATTGGGGAAAGTATGAAATAAGCAAACCTGAGAGGTTTTTAAAATGCTGGTAAAGTTTACTTAATTCACAGCATTTCACTTGTCTGGCATTGTTCTAGTGTTGCCCATTCTACCTGCCCCTTGTTTTATGTAGTGAATTGTCAGGGGCAGGAGCTACAGTATTTCATTTTATTTTATCTTTACGCTGTTAAATGCAGTGAAGTTTGTGATTACAGATCAATTCTCATTAATGTGGTAATACACACAATGCAGTAATCAAGTAGTGGTGATCAATTACTAGATGTTGTCAAGATCCATTAATACAGCAAATAGCTGTTTGCTGATGGTTGATGGAGACTGCAGCACTCTGAAATGTTATCTTGGACTTTTGATGAATGCAGGTACTTACACGGCAATTTCCCTGGTATATTTAGTTACTATGAACATAATTTGAGTTTTATAATATTTCTGCTTGCTACTGTTGACCAAGAAACAAGATATATCTGCCTTAGAGGGCTGTATTTTAGCATAGTAATGGTAGTTCAACGTGTTGTAAAAATTACTTTCTGTGGAATGGCATTTGGTGTGTTCACACTCCCAATTACAACTGTTTCTTAAAACTTTCTGCTGCAGCGTTTTACCAATGAGGATCATTTGGCTGTCCATAAACACAAACATGAGATGACACTGAAATTTGGGCCAGCTCGTAATGACAGTGTCATTGTGGCTGGTAAGTATACACTTGTATTAAGTTTGTTCACTTTTCTGCTGGAATGGGCATGTGCTTTATGCATTTTGTGTACATAATGCATAGATTCACATTAAGAGAATGTGATACATTTTCTGTGCTATACTTGTCTGCAGTGTGTGCTTAGGCAGTGTTTTCTTACAAAATGCATGTCAGAATTTGAAGCCAGTATTATTCTCCATAAGTTACCTTTATTCGTGTCTGATATATAATCCAAATATTTTTAAATTATCAATACTTATATAATTGATTTAATTATATAAGCATTCAATAAAAACATGCTAATAAAGACTACTCCTAAGAGGATCTGTAACTAAATTAAACTGTATTTCAGTTTTAATTATTCATTGATATTACTTGTCTCTTAACTTTTAAAATATGTAGAATCTTTTACATATCATGGTGATATTAGAAGAATGAATCAGTGATTATTCTTCCAATGGGATAGTAAAAGAAAGATCAAATCTTTTGTTTTTGTTTTGGCTTAAATTCCAGATACTTTATTCCCACCTCTGAATTCATGTTACACCCTTAGTAATTACAACTTTTGTCCAGGATCAGAAGTAATCACCAGTGGATGATTGACTGCATTATACATTTGAGAGTATTTGAATGATAGCATGTGCTAAGTATGCTGAAGTTACAGTCAGTCTGGGGTTTTTTCAGTGGTGGAGCAGACCAAATGAACTTCAGAAAGACTTTCAGACATTTTCTGGGTTTTTTTTTTCCTTGTACATTGCTAATTTGTTACAGTGAGCAGATTAAAAAAATATTGCTCCTAAACTAGCAGTTAAAAGTTTTAAAATTCTGTATGTGCTCCTTGTCAATTACACCACAAGAAAAGGAACCTTTCAAATAATCAGGTGTTTAAAAATGAAAGCATGGGAGTGTCTGTGCAGCCACATTCCAGTGTAGGAACTGTTGCAGACACCAGGCTTAGTAAGTCCACACAATCATGCCACTTCACAGTATTGTAAATGCAAGTAACTTCGTGGCAAGTGTATTTTATTTTGATCTGATAACAGTGAAATAAGGCAAATGTACTAAGAGGAATTTTATACAAAGATGTTTTTGAAACTACTTCATGGGATAGTCACCCAGATGCCAGAAGTCTTATGATTCCAGCTTGATCCAGAGGCATCATAGGAGTCAATACGATCTTGTGCACAGAGCCACGCTTTCCTTTAGAAGTTCATGCACTTGGAAGTAACCACTACTGTTGTCAAATTAGGAAAGGAATCAGACTGGCTTTGAGCTGTGCGCTTCTCAGATTTGTTTTCTAATTAAAAGACTTCATGTAGTCCTTATCTCTATTTGCAGATAGAGTCTGCTTGCTCGTTGAAGTGTTCTGCTGTGCACTTGAGAATAGCTCCCTGTGGTTCGTGGCCACAAAGGAAATGCTGTGGTTCCCTGCTAGAATTGTCAGGGTGGTTTGCAGGCTCCGGGTGCTTGTCTCCAGCAGGTGGAGTTTGCCTGCCAGCTGCCTCCCCACAGGGCAGAACGCAGCCCGAGGGTTCCCAGCCACCTCCTCGTCTCTTTCTGTTTGTTTATATTCTGAAAATTATTTAGGACAAGTAGGTTCATAAATGGTATTGTAAAAATAAAATTGTGGGGGTTTTATACACTTCTTTTCAGATCAGACACCAACACCAACTCGATTCCTGAAGAACTGTGAAGAAGTGGGCTTATTCAATGAATTAGCAAGTCCTTTTGAAAATGAGTTTAAAAAGGCTTCTGAAGATGACATTAAGAAAGTATGTTCAAAACATTTTTTTCCTCAGAGCTTCCACTTTTTTAATATCAGAAATTCCATTGAAAAAGCAAACTTTGGATTTATATGTTGCCTTCTAAACTATACCAATAATCATGTTAGCTGCTTATATGTGTTGTATGTAGAGAATACAAATCTATGATTACTCTTCTGAAGTACACTTTACCTGATTAATTTCTCATATTTAGCATTGACAATGGGATACATTGTCCTAATCGTGTAAGTATCTAGTCTATATCTGTTGAAGTTAACCACTAGTTTTGATTGAAATTTCCTGAGGTCCTGAATAATCAAAAAAGGAGTCTGAAAAGTAAAGTTTTTAGCAAGAAAGAAAAACACACGTGAAAACAATAGTATGTGAACACTAATCATTTTGATTGGTTTTCAATACTGATGTTACTGTAAGAATCAGTCATCATGATAATGAGAATCAAGTACTGACTAAATTTTACAAAGTGTCAGTAATTTGGTTATGGTTATATTCATTATGTGTTGAAATGACTTTTGCCTAGAAACTATTGATTACAACATAAAGTTCTACTTACTCTTTAGTGTGCAGATAGACATATTATAAAAACTTGAACTGTATCTGTTTAGCAACTTCTTGTTTTTGTGAGGAACTTGCCATACATTTAAGTGTTACTCTTGTTATTTATTTCAATTCTTCCCAGTCATAACTAGTTAGGAACTTAAACATTTAAATACTTGAGCAAGTAAAAAATTTTGTTCAATGTCCCCTTTGACTGATTTTGTCTTTAGTTGATTACCTGGTTGACTTCTATAGGTAGTGATTAAAAATATGGTTTTATACCTATTTATATAGGTTTTGCAGAATCAGTGGCTTCATTTTGTTTGTTTCAGTAAAGATTTTGAGAGGTACTTGTGTATAGGATAGATTATTATCCATTCCTGACCAAGCCTCACCCCTGCTTTGTAACAGCTCTATCAAATAATGGATTTATAAGTCTACATTTTTTAGTTGCTGTATGCTGACTATTTCTAGACCATGACATATGGTAAAATTGATTTTTGATTTAGCAAGACTATTTTCTGTATAGCTCACCACTGTTTTGAAGAAGGTTCTATCTACTGCAAAGTATTTTAAACATTTTGTCTATTTCTTTAATTGATACTAATTTTCCAAGCTGCTCTCTGTATTACAAGAAAAAACACAGTCCTGCCATATCTCTAAATGATTTATATACACAAACAATCATGACAAAGTGTGGAAAAATGTACCATAATAGCTCACTTTCTAGGGGACTGGTAGTTGAGTTTTTTCTGTAATATTTCATAGTGACTTGTGATAAGAGAAGAGATTCCACTTCTTACAGTCTTCCCTGTCTATTAGTAGTATATTGCACAGGAAAACTAGCAATTTCATTGAGAAAAAGGCATTTGAAAAAACTTCTTTGGGGGAAATTTCTTCCAAAAATATTTGGGTAGCAGACTAGACAGGAAAATAGGCTTTCAAATCTATATTATTGTTTTAAGTACTTTTGTAGCTCAATTTCTTTAAGGCATTCTAGATGTCCTGGTGAATTTTACCCATGTACTAATAAAAATTTGCTTTTTCGATAATTTGTAGCTGCAGTAAGCTTGAAATTTGTCTATACTAACTTTCTGAATTTGCAAATGTGGTTAGGATTTTGTGCTTTGTGGCAGGAGGTATAATAATATACAGAAGGATAGTACCTTAATTTGGCTGTAATTTTTAAACTGTAACAAAGTCCTTCTGTAGCTATAATTTTCTTATGACCCTTGGAAATGGAAAACTTTAGGAATGTTTTTAATTCTCAAGAAGAAAATGTTTAGTCTGACATTGGTGTTGAAAGGCATTTGTGTAACTGAAGATTGGTAACCTTCATGTAGGTGCTGGCAAAATAGCCTTGACTGGTGATGCATCTGCATCAAGACCTTTCAAACATCAGCACCTCTGTCTTGTAGTGGGCTGGTATTTCTCTTCAGTTATTTATATTTTCTTGCTCTGTTTTGTTTTTTAAACATTGACAAATTTTGTTTTACATTGTTGCTCATAGATGCCTCTAGATTTGTCCCCTCTTGCAACACCAATTATAAGAAATAAAATTGAAGAACCTTCAGTTGTAGAGACAACTCATCAAGATAGTCCTTTACCTCATCCAGAGTCTACTACCAATGATGAAAAGGTCAGAACCTTTATTTTTGTCTTCTTGGAATTTATTTTTCAACTTTCTGATCATCTGTAAATTTATTGTATATTGTGATAGCCATGCTGCTTAGGTAGTTGAAAGGAAGAGAGTTTTCATTTGCCACATTCCAGTGGATATATAGGTAACTTGTTAAATTCTTCAGTTAGCTTTGTTCACTAGAAAAATTGCTTCCAGTAAAGCTGACCATCCAGTAAAGCCAGAAAAGAAATAAAATTTAAGATTTATGCAATCTTAGAAAAGACTAAAAGGGCTCTTTATTCTTGTTTGTACATCATCATTAGTAGTGATCACTTCAGTATGTGACTTGCAGTGTTTTCATCTTGTGGAGTTCTCTTGAAGTACAGAAAATGAAGCAAAATTAGGGAGCTAATTATTTCTAGTTTTCAATAAATACAAACATTAGGAGGAGACCATTATAAAGCATAGCTATTGCTCTAGTCAGTCTTTATGTGCATCTTCATTGGGCAGTCTGTGTATGAGGGACTTAGGTGCCTTACTCCCAGGAACCAGCAAGACTTTTTCAGGTCCCAGGTAATTCAGGTTGGAAGGGACTGCTGGATTTTGTGGTCCAACTTCCTACTCAAAGCTGGGTTACTTCTGAGATCAGACCAGTTACTCAGCACTTTGCACAGTCTGGTCTTGAAACCTCTGTGGGAGAGGGGCTGCACAGCCTCAGTGCCACCTGCTCCAGTACCAGGCTGTTCCTTTGGGTAGAATGTTTTTCTTTGGATCCAGTCTGAACCTCGCTGTTTCAACTCTTATACTGCCAGAGGAACTAATGTGAGGACAACCTTAAGTGTGACAGAGGTTGTAAAGAGTTTTAATTCAGATTTGTCCTCACTAAGTTTTTCTGAGTTTCATTAGTTAGCAAGGATGAATAATTGTGGTTAATCAAGGCAATCATGCAGTCTCAGAAATAGTAAAAGCACTTTAAAGCAATTTATGTAAAGAGCTGCTTGGATTAAGTGAATCATAGTTCAAATCTTAAGTCTTTATTTCACAGGTTAGTTTATTTTTTTTGCTGCAAATACTTATTCCAAGTCATCTAGCTTTGGCAGGAGATATTATTACTGTCTTCATACAGTAGTGGGTCAGCATCTCATTAGCATCATTACAAGTAAAAATTCTATCTCAGTGCTAGGCAGTATTTATAAACTCGTCTCAGTGATGATGCAGTTTCGGTGTGTCACTGTGACAGTGCTGCTGCTCAATGCCATTCTCATGTCTGATTGTAGAGACAAGCTGAGCAAGGCTGAGGGTGCTGCTTGGAGTGTACAGCTCAACGTGACCTGCAGACATTGAGAAATGTGAGCAGAGTGTTGTTCAGTTAGATTTTTGTGTTCTCCTTTTGCAGATGTATTGAAGGAGAGAAGGGATGTTTTCAGGGCATAGATGGTTTTAACTGTAACCATTTTGTTGGCTGCATATATTTTAGCAGTCTTAAATGATTACAGGCTATTTATGTAAGTGCAAGGCAGTTCTAATTGTCCTTGTAGTTGTCAAAATAATTCCTTGGAGACTCTCAAAGAAAGTATGCTTAATTATTTTCCTAGTTTTGTGAGAGTTCCATGAGTTCTGTTAGGCTTCAGTAAGAGTCGATACTTTGCTTTGAATAGACCAAGATATCATTAGAAGTGTATAAAATCTTTAACCCTTAAAGTAATAAGAGCTTTCAAATATTATAGTTGTTTATTAACAGGACTTTAAAAGGGCAACCCTCAACAGAGTTCTAAAAGTTGCTCAGTTGTTGCCAAGTAGCTAACTGCGTAATTTAATTACTTTAAAACCAGTTGTTTTCTTACAGTAGTAATCAAATACAGTATTAGTTCTGGCCCTCTACATTTCTGTATAAAGAATTCTGTGTATTTTTGATAGCATTAGAAAGTTATTGCATAAAATTTGCTTTTAGATAAGAAAAACTTGCAAATATGCACATTTGAGAACATTTAAAGTAACTATCCTGTTCTGTAATTCCCATTCAGTGGGTTGTAGTTTCAAGAATAGGAATTACAAGAGTTGGAGAAGTCCTTTTAGTAAGTCTAGTACCTTTGGGTGGGCTTAAACTTCTGTCCTGTAAGGAAAGGTAGGTAAAGGTAAGGTCACTTTCACTTAATCTCACGATTGCAGATTGAACTCTATTTTTCTTGTTCTTTAGGGGAATATATTTACAATGTATTTTATTCCAGACAAAATTTATACTTCATTAGTGCAATGCATTAGTGATCAATTAGAATTTTCCATCAGACTATTGGGTCTCTGGTTTTGTTTTTATATGCTTATAAAATGTCCGTTTACTTTAAAGCAGTACTTCTTGAATCTGCAGCTTATGTTTTTGCCATATTGTTGCAGTAACAGGCACCTGCATGCATTTTTCAATGTAGCAAAGAGCCAAGTTAGTGTAAAGAGGAGATTGAAAATACTTTTTTAGCTCTATAAACACACTGGTGAATTAACATGTTCTTTTTTAATGGCTGAAGATAATTTCTGATCTTCTTTGTTTACAAGCAAAGCATAAATGCCATCTTTAATAACATAGGAACAATTGTATGTGAGGTTTCCGTTTTCAGAATTTTACAGATTTATTTCAGAATTTTGTGCATTAATCTTTTGACTATTGCTGAAATCTGGTTTCCATAGAACATTGTGTCTAAAAATTTCAGATTGTCCTTTTCCTGATAGTTGTTCAAGCCAGGGAAAGGCCAAGTTTTACCATCAGTCTTTATTAGAACATGCATTAATTAAGCTTCTGTTAGGAGCAGCAAAGAAGTATTGACAGAATGCCATCACTTACTGTCTCACTTGTATGTAGTTACCTGCTTTCAGCAACAGTTGGGAGACCAATCCCAGCTGCTTGCCCAGAGGTAGGAGGTGGTACTGACACACCAGTGACTTCTAGGCTGGGTTCAGAAAGTGCTCAGAGTTAGGCTGATTGGGACTCTGAGGAACCTGATCTCATGAAAAATGTTCCTAGCCATGGCAGAAGGGATGGACTGGAGTGGTCTCTAAAGGTCACTTACAGCTCCAAACGATCTGTGATTCTGTGAAAGTCCTTCCAAGGGTCCATTCTTTATCGAGTGTACATATGATCTTGTAGTCTTTGTTCACATGTAAGAACCACTGTGATGTTGCTTGAACTGTGCAGCTTGTTCATGCTAGCATACAGATTCACCTGGTGCTCTGAGCTCTGAATTTCCCACAGTTAAGCAGATCAGTCTCATTTATATTCTCCCTGTGACTCCTGAATAAGATCTGTAAGATGTTATACCAAATTCTTTGCTTGCAAAGAAGTGTTTAATCCTGTACTAACAATATAATTGGGCTTTTTTTTCTTTCTGTTTCTACAATTCTGTACTAGTTGTCTTCTTTTTACTGAATGCTCATCTGTAGTGCTAAGTGCAGTTTAATATTATACCCCATATTGATACTAAAACAATTCCACTTTCCTCAGCACAGCTCACTGTTATTCTCCAAAAACTCTCATTCACTGTGAATTGTCTTTTAGGTCTCTTGGGGAAAAGCATGAATGAACTAGTGAACCCTGATGACAAATCTAGCCTCTGAGCTTTTGGAGGGAGAAAATTTCATCATCTAAAGTCTTTTCTTTTGTAAAGCCCACAGTTTGCTGGCAAGCTTACAGTTCTATGAATTGCTCAGAGGATCTCACACATTTGTGCATTAATATATACAAAAACAGACAATCTGCTTAGAGAGCTCAGAGTTTACTATTTAAAGCCTTGTGGATGAATTTTCAAAATTCAAGCTTCATTCAAAGAAAATAATAATAACCAGTGCAGTCTGTGTGACACAGGTATAGAAATTTCTCTTTGAATTACTATTTACCAGCAGAGCAACTAAAGTTAGCTGGTCTTAAGAACATGATTTTATGTATCATTGATTGCAGTAGGCATTGTCAAAAGAATGACTTGGCAACAAGTCTGTCTGAAGGTAAATTTGAAGTCTGGCAATATCAAGGGTTTCCTGAGGAGGAAGGCATTGGTTACAGTAAGGCCTTTCTGGGTTTTCAGAAACAGCAAATAGAGGTACAGCATTCAATTTATAATGTGCTTTACCTGGTTGCTAAGCTAACAACTATAGGGATTTCTGTCTACTCTTTATTTGCACCTAAGAAAGTTTAATTTCTGTGCTCAAATAATTTTTTCTGCATCAGGATATGCATATATTTTGCAGAGCTCTGAATATGACATTCCAAGTACTCTTATCATTGTAGTTAGAGAGCTGCAGAAAAAGGGTCAAAAAAATTTTTGTTGTTATTGTTTTTACTGAACCATAAATGTCTTGTTTCTTTTGTTTAAATCCAGAACAATGGACTGAAACTGAAATGTACATAAGGACATCATAAAACATTTTCCTTATTCGGAGTGTGGGTAAACATGATGGTGCTGGTAGTACCATGGGTTTCTTGGGGGAAAAAAATTAAAATCTGATCAAAACTGAATTAGAAGCAATAAGAAATAATAGTAGGCTTAGAATGGATTGAACCAGGTTTGTCATAAAAGTGAAATCACTGTTGTTGAAACAGTTTTACTTTGGTGGTTTAAATGATTCATCCAGAGGGAGCTTTTTGAATGTTTTTAATTGTATAACTGATTCTATCTGCATAATGTTACAGAAATTCTGATTTGTTCCATCAAACTGCATTCATTTAACAGTTGGAATTAGTGGTCTGTAATTGTATTTTACAAACTGATGAAGCTTTATTTTTCCTCAGGAAGTGTCACTGCAGCAGACTGCACAACCTACATCAACAATAGTTCGTCCAGCATCGCTCCAGGTTCCCAATGTACTGCTTACGAGTTCTGACTCAAGTGTTATTATTCAGCAGGCAATACCATCACCAACTTCTAGTACTGTTATCACCCAAGCTCCATCATCTAACAGACCAATAGTGTAAGTTACATAAATCTTAGTAAAACATTTTCTTGCAGAATTTGAAAATCTGATTTATTTTCAGTTACTGTTTCTGCAGTTAATATATGAATTTGAGATGCTTTGGTGTAATGTGGTGCTTTACTACACATGAAACATTGGACTTTCACTACATGTGAGATATAATGCCATGTTCTCCACATCACTAAGTTCATATTTTTGATCTCCAAATAAATTATACATTACACCTGTAAAGAAACAAACCAATTTAAAATAATGTGTAAACTTGTTCTCTTCTCTGGATAAGTTTTCTTTTATATAGTTCATTCCTTTTTCAGTCCAGTTCCAGGTCCTTTTCCTCTGCTGTTACATCTTCCTAATGGACAAACCATGCCTGTTGCTATTCCTGCATCTATCACAAATTCTAATGTGCATGTCCCTGCTGCAGTTCCAGTAAGTAAGCATGATGCTATATTAATTTGAAAGTGGAGCAGATTTGCATAAGTGCAGCATAGAACTTAGTTTTAAGCACCTTGATAGCTGTTTTGGCTTCAGAGGGTAGTGCTGTCAAATGCTCTCTATTATGATAACATACTCAGGTTTTCTTCATTTTTATACTTTATCTGGTCAGCTTGTTAGACCTGTCACCATGGTGCCTAGTATCCCAGGAATCCCAGGGCCTTCCTCCCCACAGCCAGTGCAGTCTGAGGCTAAATTGGTAAGTGAAAAACTCCATTATTCCTCAAGAAGAATAACTTGAGAAATTAATTACATTCTATTGCTTTTTAAAACAGCTTTAGTTTTCTTTTATTAGTCTAAATTCTGCAAATACAAATTTAATAAAACCAGAAAAATAACAGCTGCATTTATTTTACGGTTCTTTCCAATTCCAGCCTATGTTAGTTCCATTCTTAATGGCCATTTTGATCTTATTTTTAGTCATTCTTTTAAATAAATTTTCTAATGAAACTCCTTCTTTCTTCATGTATCAGAGGATCAGAAATGCTAGCTGGGAGAAAGACAGACAAGATTAGTAGCATGTGAACATTTCCTTCAGAATGTTTCCTCCCAAAAGAATGATATTTCTTAAAAAACTAAGAAAAATATGGTTTGTTAAAATGTTTTCAGGCTTTCAACTGAATATAATCCATTTGGCAAGAGTTTTGCAATTAAATATGTAGTACTTATGTAGTTAACAAATTATTCTGTGTGGAGGTTGTTTCTGTTGTGTTGAGTGTTTTTGGGGGGAGTTGAGGTTTATTTGGAAAATGTATAAAACAAGCAAAAAATTGGTTTTGGTTTTGGTTGGGGGGGGTTGTTCATTTTACTTAATATTAGTGACCATTTAATGTGGTAATTTGAATTTATCAATTTTTTGAAATATTTTATCCAGCATTAGGCAGTTGCTTCTCTTTTTTTTCTGTCTTGTTTGTTCCAAGTGTTCTAAAGCAATAGAGGATCTATTACTAAACAATAATTAACTCATTTTTGAGCAGTATTTGTCCTGTGAAATAGTGTTCCTCTTCCTTCAGCTCTTACTTTGTGCTAAAAGAGAATCAGGAACACCTGCTAGATAAAATATATTTTTCTGCATTGATGTTGTAAGTGGGAGGATGCCCTTAACATTCTTAGATATCAAATTTCTCTTGATCTAAACTTGTGGGCTTTCTTTCCTTTACCTGTTTTCTCTTCTCAAGCCACAGTATGAGAAACAGTGAGTCTGGTTTTTGTGGAGTAAAGGGATTCCTGTAGAGTGAGCACACCTAGACGACATTCAGCAAGTACTGAAACTGCTGTGGAGAGGAGCACTGACTCCGCCTAATGCTGTCAGGTCTTCCTTCATGTCCCTGCTCTGCTGAACACAATGACTTTTGAAATAGTATAGAGGAGGGCATAAGGGAAGAAGGTCTGTTTTGGTGCATCCTTGTCTCCCTGGGAATGGGAAAAGGAATCTCTTAATACCTCAGAAAATACTTAAATGTAACCAGCTCTTGCAAAATTAATTTACCTTAAATCCAGGAGAGAAGAATGTAAAACAAGTCAAAGCAAGAACTGTTTTCTCAGAAACTGAACATGTTTTAGAGCCAGGAGACTCATGCTCTGAATTCTGTTTGAAATCCAGGAGGAATTGTTTCCAAATAATTTTTTAGATGGGCAAGAAATTAGGTTTTTTAGGTGTATTACTGGGTGGTATTCTCTTAGAATTATTTAAAGGCGGAGAGGAAATACATGTGTGTGATGAAGACTTTGATCTCACATTGGAAGAAGCAATCACTCAAATGCAAAGGAAAACAAAGATCATTAGACTTAAAATTTAACAGTCTCATTAGCCTTCTCGTTACAATTTAGCTAATATATGCACTTCAGTGATTGCTTATCTTTTTTTTTAAGTGAGACTGTAAAAAGGGTATTTGCAGTATTTCCTTTCCTTGTTGCTTAACATGGAGCATGAGTAGAATTCAAGAATATCAGAATTATGTGTATTTCTTATGCTCATTTACTTTTATATAGTGCCTATTCACAAAAATAAAAAACCTAATTTCTTATTCCCCTGAAAGTAAAAGCAATTTAATGAGAAACTTAATGTTTATGTGGAAAAGCCTCCAAGAGTAAGACTAATTCACTGTGCCATGGGATGCATTGTTGGCTGATATGTGATGGTTTATTAGCTGCAAAGTTCAATTTAATTTTTAAATTCAAATCTTTGTGATATCAAACCCTTTCTTTTCATGTCTCTCTTAAAAATAATTTTGCTTGCTGCATACTAAATTCTGTGAAGGTCTGCAAAGCAGGTTTATTTTTCATTTGTGTTCCTGGTTAAGCCAACAGAAGAAAATATTTAGTTTTACAGCTCACTTTTCTTTTCGTTAATAGTTCACATTTAATGTTGAAAAATAAGCTAATACACTGAAATTTAATAAATGAACACTGTATGCTTCATGTATTAATGGCATACTGCAATTTGTGGATTTATTGGTATGGTTAAGTTAGCTGAACACTGGGAACATGCCCTATGTCCTTTTGCCTGTTATGGCCACATTTCTCCTTCATGTTGGGAGGCAGTTCTGAAGGGCAGAGGAGTCCAGGACATCTTTTAAGAAGTAAATCTTAAAGGTGCAGGAGCCACGTGCTGGAAGATGAGCCAGCAGTGAGGATTGGCCTGGCTGAACAGAGGGCCTTGGCTGGAACACAGGAGAAAAAGGGAAGTGTGTGACCTGTGGGAGGAGGGGCTGGCAATTCAGGACTACTTGGATGTTGTGAAGTTATGCAGGGCCGAAGCCCAGCTAAAACAATATGGTTACTCTGTAAAAGATAACTAAACATACTTCTCTAAGTACATCAGCAACAAAAGGAGGTCCAAGGAGAATCTCCATCTTTTATTGCATATGGGGGAAAGTGTAGTTGCAAAGGATGAGGAAAAAGCAGAAGTACTTAATGTCTTTTTTTTGCTCCAGTCTTTAATAGTAAGACTAGTTCCTCTCTGGGTACCCAGCACGTTGAGCTGGAAGACAGCCACGTGAAGGAGAGCAAAGCCTCTCTGATCCAACCTGCTGCAGACACACAGAAGGTTATGGGGCTGGATGGGATCCCTAGAGTACTGAGGGAGCTAGGGAAGAAGCTCAGTAAAGCCACTTTAAATCATTTACCAGCAGCTCTGGCTAACTGGGGAGGTCTCAGGTGACTGGAGGTCAGTGAATGTGATGCTCATCTGCAGGAAGGGCTAGAAGGAGGATCCAGGGAACTGCAGGCCTCTCAGCTTGACCTCTGTGCTGAGGAAGGTCATGGAGCAGATGATCTTGATCATCACAGCACACACAGAACAGCCAGGATCAGATCCACCAGCATGGATCTGTGACAGGCAGACTGCTTGGCTGACCTGCTTGGCTTCTGTGACAAGGTGACCTACTTATGGTGGATGAGGAAAATGCTGTCAGTGTTGTCTACATGGACTTTACTAAAGGCTTTGACACTGTCTGCCACAGCATTCTCCTGGGGAAACTGCTCATGGCTTAGACAGATACAGTCTGCTGGGTAAAAAACTGGCTGGATGGCTGAGTCCGAAAAGTGGTGGTAAATGGAGTTAAATCCAGTTGGTGGCCAGTTACGAGCAGTGTTCCCCAGGGCTCAGTGTTGGGGCCAGTTCTGCATCGTGTCTTTATCACTGGTTGGGACGGGGTAATGGGGTGCTCCCTCAGTCAGTTTGCAGATGGCACCAAGTTGGACAAAAGTGTTGCCCAGGAAGGGTAGGAAAGCTCTGCAGAGGGATCTGGACAGGCTGAATCACTGGGCTGAGGCCATTTGTATGAGGTTCTACATGGTGAAGTGCTGAGTCCTGCTCTTGGGTCACAACAACCCCAGGCAGCGCTACAGGCTTTGGGCAGGGTGGCTGGAAAGCTGCTTGTTGGGACAGGACCTGGGTGTGCTGGTCAGCAGCCAACTTAGCATGAGCCAGCAGTGGCCAGGTGGCCAAGAAAGCCAGTGGCATCCTGGCTTGTATCAGATTCAGCAGTAGTGTGACAAGCAGCACCAGGGCAGGAATTGTTCTCCTGTACTTGGCAGGGGTGAAGACACACCTCAAGTTCCTTGTTCAGTTCTGGGCCCCTCATTGTAAGACAGACATTGAAGTGCTGGAGCGTGTCCAGGGGAGGGCAGTGGAGTAGGCAAAGGGCCTAGAGAGCAATTCCTTTGAAGAGTGACTGAGGGAGCTGGGACTGTTTAGCCAGGAGAAAAGCTCAAGGGGGCCCTGCATGCTCTCTGTACAGCTAGCTGGAAGGAGAGAGTAGCCAGGTGGGACTTGGCCTCTTCTAAACAGCAGCTGATAGAATGAGAGAAAACAGCCTCAAGTTGCACCAGGGAAGGTTTGAATTGGACATCTAGGAAAAATTTCTTCTCAGAAAGGGTTGTCAAGTATTAAACAGGCTGCCCAGGGAAGTGGTGAAGTCACCATGCGTAGAAGGGTGTAAGTGACATGGAGATGTGACACTTAGGCCATGGTTTAGTGGTGGACTTGGCAGTTCTGGCTTAATGGTCAGACTTCATCTTAAAGGTCTTTTGTAGCCTAAACAATTTTATGAACCTATGAAGTCTGTCAGCATAGTATTCTTAGTGTATTTTGAACAAAAGGCCAGATGAAGGGGTGAAGCTGTGATGTTCCCTTCACAGCATTCCCAGGAGTACAGATATTTGGAATTTTTTTGGCTGTTACTTTATTTCTTACTTATTATTTGAGGAAAGTTTTTGTTGTTCTTTATAGATGGACCTTGCAATCTCATGGATTTTTTTGAATTGCATTATAAAATATAAGAATAGAATATTTAGCAGATACAAAAAACATGCAGGAATAGATTCCTAACTAGCTTCCCTAGCTTCCTTGGGTATTTAAGTAAGCATTGTATTGTGTGGGATGCAGAGTTTGGAAAGTTAACATGGTTTATTTATATCTGGTGTTGGCAGTAGTTGTTTGAACCTCTCCTGTATTGAAGGACCGTACTTGCTATTATGGTGTTCTGCATTTTCTGCTATCATACCACAGTACTATTTCAAGGTATTCTAAGTTGACACAGATCTAATAACTTCAGAGGTTGAGTAAAATTCCTGAAAAACTGGTTGTAGTAAATTTAATGTGAAATAGCACCAAATTGTTGCATTGTTATCAGATCTGAGCTGTCCTGTGTAGAAGGTACGGCTCTTTGTTTTGGATTAAATACCTGGCACAAACCAGGCACTTTCTTTTGCGCTTTGTGCCTTTCTTTGCAGAGGCTATTTCTGCATATTTCAAGGAGCTAACACATTTTAGAGGTTTATAGTAAGAAAAGAACTTTGTGCTCTGATTACATTCCTCATTCCATCATTCATTTCACTCTTGCTTACAAAAGGCTACTGTTTTGTAGACTTTTTTTTAAAAGTGAACATGAGAGGTAGATAAAAGCCAAATTAGAGATTATTGTGCTTCTTTCCTAATGCTCTGAAATTTAAATATGAATTTAGATAACTTCATTTCTGTATTTGTATTAATATAAGAAGAACACATTTTTATTTTGGTGAATACCCATTGTTTCCTTATGAGTTGCCAAACTGTACGAAGAAGAAATATATTTCTTCTTTACAATTTCGTTAATGAACTTTAGTAAAAAAATTGATATTTTCATTTCCGAAGTCTAAAAATAACTGGCAGGAGCTGTATTTGGTAGTAGACATTGGATGCCTTCCTATAGCATAGTTAATATTTTTCTTTAGAAGTCGTACAACCCTTTAAGGATAAAGGAGCTGAGGCACTCGCTGAGAATTTTTTCCAACAATGGACAGCTTTTGGAGACTTTTTACTTTTACGAATGGCCTCTTTTACAGCATTTGAAAGGATTTTTTTATTAGGGGTGTCCAAGTTTAATGCATAATAATCAAAACTGTGTATTTATTTCTATGTTCAATAAAGTTTTCAGTCTGAAGTGTCAAACTCCTTCAGCATGGCAGTTTTGGTTATTGATGCGAAGCAAGTTACTGAGATGTCACCTCTCAAACTCCGTTCGTTCTTTGCTGAAATGGTCTTTTCTCTGCTTACTGGTCAGGTTGCCTGACATGAAATGATTGTATGAGTTCCATGGAGGAGCAGCTGTATGTGGGAACAGGTTCACTGAGTGAAATAGCAGATAGAAAAACATATAGCAACTAATAACTGGGAGAAAAAATAGTCATTAAAAAAGGAATACATAGAAGCGATGACAGACAAAAATTTTAAAATTGTATGTGCAGTGAGCCAAATCCTTATGATTGGTGGCATTCTTGCAAGAGGCTCTCAACTGAAACAGTTGACATTAAGTGAAAGAGTGCATTAAGCAGAGTCTTAGGGTCTCTTTCACCACAGAAACATATACAGTGCTTGATGTGTTTCAGTGCTGTGAAAGAATTGCATGAAATCAGATTGCATTTTAATTTTATTGCCTCAATATTGAATTTATTGTAGTGAACAGAGCTGGTCCATTCACAGCTGTGAAAGGCACTGTTACTATAGTTTTGAGCATTCTTGGATCCTTCTTCTCTACTGCTTGTAGAACTGAAGTACAAAATGACTAGAGATTTTATTCAGACACAACCTTGTCTTTTACTGCTATTATTTGGAAATATTCTTACATCTTATACCAAGAATGACATTCAGTAGGAGGAAAAATGAGTTTCAGATTCCTGTGGCACACTTAATATAAATTGTCAGTTTTTCTGGTATGATTCCATGTTTGTCAGTGGATTGCAGAAGTTTCTGAAGAATTTCAAAATTGCTTTAATATGGAATGTTTCCCTCCATCTCCTCCTTCCCATGCAAAACTTTTTGTCACGATCTGAAAAATACCTTGCACTCGGTAGGCAACCAGTAGACTTTTTGCAGGAAGTTTCCACTGAGAAGTGACAGAGGGCAGCTTGGCAAATGTTCAGAAACCAACATTAACTTGCTGGAGCCCGGCATGGGACCTTGTGTTCAGCAGAATTCTTCTGACCTGTCTCTCTGCATGCCGAGCTAATCAGCAAACACCTAATGAGCCTACTCTAAAGAAACAGACCCTCTCACAACCTACTTCATTTTCATATGTTCTCTGGGGGTGGAGAGACAAGACTTCATAAGGACTGATGATGCTGCAAAGACCACAATAATGATAATTAACTTGCTGAATTTAGAAGATTATGCTGTTAATTAGTTGCAAAATAAAGATAAGTAATAGAGGAGCAGATGGTAGGATAACACCCAGGAGAAGGAGGGTTATTACTCTGATGAGCTTTTGTGGCAGATATGAAATATGGATCTGAGTTTTTCACAAATTGTTTCTGGAGTATATTATCTTGTTTCTGTGAGCTCTTGATGGAATGATCTAGTCCTACCAAATTTTGACAGATGTGGTGAGGATTTGTTTTCAACGATATACATGAATGATAAAACCTTGCTAATCAAGATTTTAAAAGCTATTAACTTATCTGGTTAGTTCACCTATAACAAAATAATATCAAAAAAACCTCAGTTGTCATCAAGTTTCCCCACAAAAAATGCTTACATACCTTTATTCTATTATATGTTTCTGTATTCTTGATTGTTAAAAATGAGGTTCTCATTGAATTTGGGTTAACTGTCACAAGAAGCACAACACCCATATAGTATTTTACTCCAGCATTACCTTTTAAAATATGAAACTTACTAAACACACAAGCTGGAAATCTCCTTGTGAAAATCTGTAAGTATTCCTCAGATTTTCACAATGTGTCTGCATTTGTGGATAATTTAATCCTAACTACTTTAATTTCAACTTTCAAACTTTGTAATTTGAAATTAAATCTAATTATTTCCTATTCCTGTTTTCGTAATACATTACATTTAACAATGTAATACTAAAAAGGAGTTTGTTTACTTATGAACTTACAGGATATAATGTTTAAATGTTGGCATTACAGTAAGTAAAGTTAAGTCCAATTTTGTTTGCACATCCCAGTGCAAACTCATCAATTACCATAATGGGCAAAACAGACTCGTCTTGAGGAAATCAGTTTCATTTATTACTAGTCACATCTGAGTAGGATAATGCACCCAAAACTTAAAACCACCTTCCCCCCTTTCTTCCTGGGCCTAACTTCTCTACCTCCTGCCCCTCAGCAGCCCAGGGGAAAGGGGAGTGGTGGTTGTGGTCAGTTCCTCAGACATCTCTGCTGCTGCTTCCTCTGCTTGGGGAGGACTCCTCTCACTCTTCACAGAATTACAGCATTGGCCAAGTTGGAAGGGACCGCTGTGGTCATCTGATCCAACCCCCTGTTCCAGCAGATGTTCCAGTCATCCCAGAGCAGATGACACAGGTTTGCATCCAGAGAGTTCTTGCCTGTCTCCAGTGATAGAAGCCTCACATCCTCTCTGGGCAGTCTGTTCCAGTGCTCACTCACCTGCACAGTCAAGTTCTCTGTCATGTTCAGGTGGAACTTCCTCTGCTTCAGTTCCTGCCATTGCCTTTGTCCTGCTGCTGGGCATCACTGAGCAGAGCCCGGCTCCAGGCTCTTGGCACCCCGCCTTCAGATACTTGGGGGCACTGCTGAGGTCCCCTCTCAGTCACCTCTTCGCAAGGCTGAGCAGGCCTGGCTCCCACCAGCTCTCCTTGGGGGGTCAGTCCTGGAGCCAGCTGCCCTTGGCTCTGTCTGACAAGGAGGGAGCTTCTGGCAGCTGCTCGCAGGAGCCACCCCTGCCACCCACCCCCACACAAAACCTGGCCATGCAAACCCAATATACAGTATTTTTGAGATGCTAACTTTGAAATCTCTCCTAGTATGACAGCTTGAAATAGGAGAGAGCATGCCCTTTAACTGATTTGTACTTTCACTACTCTCTTGATTAGGACTGATGAAAATTTGTCACATCCTGCCTAACAGCAAGTTATGATAAAAGAAATACTTTTAAAGTTATTCAAGTCATAAATGAAAATACACTGCAAAAAATCTTCCATTAATAACATAGAGAAAGGTTATTGTCATATTGGTATTAAATACTTGCTAGTTTCTTTAAAAAAATATTATTTTAAAAATTGACTTGGATATGATATGTGTCCCTGGTGATCCTTGTAGTGGTTGTGTAGAAGATCTTACAATTTAGACACCAGGATTACTTAAAGAGAGAGCGGAATCATTAACCATCAACTTTGCAGTTGTTGCAGGTAGATCACAGAGTTTGGTTTTAGTAATTTTAGTTAGACATTTAGAAAACACTTAGGCCTGCTGGAGACAGGGGCTGAAATGGTTTTTTAGCTTGTTTTTCCAAGGAGAATTAGGAAGGTACAAGTCAATTCTTGAGTTTAATTGAAGTGTTAGCTATCTAAGGGCTTTCAGAGTGCTGTACATATACTAAAAATTATGGACATATTATCTTAATTTTTTTTTTGTTACCTGCCTTAATGTTTGCAGCTATCCTGTAAGTTTGTTAAAGTTGAGCACTGGAAAACTGCAGTAAATTTGGTTTGTGTAATTTTCTAAAGTGTCTTCTTCATTCTGGGAAACTTAAGAAGTTGATACAATAAATGAGGTGAGGAACAGCCCATTTAGCTGTTGGGATTAACTCCTAATTTTCATGTGCACTTGAATGGTTCCTATCTGATGTAATGTGCTGCTAATTCAATCCAGAGCAATCTCTACAGAACAGACTTACTACAGAAGTCACTAAAGATTCTTTAATAGCAGGCCAGTAGAGGAGGGTTGGAGTTTCTTGGTTCTCTTTGTACTCAGTTAGGATACCTACTCGTGCTTGGATACCTACTTATGTGCTACCAAATCCATGTAGTTGATGGTAACTTGCCATATTTCAGACCTGAAAATATTTTGCAGTTTTGACAGAGGTAATCTGCAATCTGTTGTTTTAATTGTAGCACAGGATCCAGGAAAGCCTGTCACCATAGAAGATAGAAGAGAGCTGTTACTGTATTTCACTGACTTAATTGTTGGGAGATATTGGATACTACGGTTTATAGAGAATGTCTGCATAAATAGGTGCAAAGTTTTCTGTTTATTCAGAGCTGGCCAAATGCTGCCTCTCTCTAGTACTTAAGACATTCTATTAATGTTAGTATGTGGGCAACACTTTGTTCATATTTCAAAATGTGATGTTATGAGACACCAGAATTTCCACAAACTTACATGTTTAAGTCATTAATCTTCTCTTAAACTTGTATTGGATTCTTTAAAATCTGGTACTCAGTGGAAAAACATTTTCTAACACTGTTTCTCTAGTGAGGTAAATTCTTCAGTAAAACCAAGAAAATTAATGATAAATTGTACAGTATTCATGGAATTTTAAGAAAGGATCTGGAATTACAAGCAGTTGTATCTGCTGAAATTGGACACTTTGTCACTTAAGATTAATAAGTAGTTTTAAATAGAATGTATTATATTACAGTTTTAATAGGTTTCACCAAATTCAACCAGAAGTTGAATGAAGTATTTTTCAACAGGCAGTCAGTAAAATGCTCTAAAATCATCCATCAGGTTGTCAGTATCTCTTGGGTGTATTATATACAGCTGAACTTGCACATTACTGTTCTTCATAGTGGTTGTTTGCAATAAAGGAAGAACATCAAACCTTTTAGCAGTTTTTTTACTGCAAAGTAGCATGCTGTAGTAGTTAATGTGTATATTTCTGCATAAATCATCTTTACATGTAACCTGAAGCTTCTTAATATTTTGTACATCATTAAGATGTTTGTTTCAGCAAAGGCCTTGGCTTTTATCTAATTAATCATAGGAAGGATTACAGAGGTGAGTATTTGTAAAGACCATGAATTAGTGGAGGCATAACAAGCTGTTTAAAAATGGATAGAGATAGAGAACACCAAAAGTTTTAAAGTGGAAAGATGTTTGTGTTCCAGTTGTTCCCTATTTTTCTTCATGTGTCATCATTACTCTTTTGGTACTACCAGTTTCAGCAACTGTTTATGGCTTTCCACTCATCTGTTTGTGGGCACAGTTCACTACAGATGAGGCTTTCTGCTTACTTCTCCATAGAGTTTACCATCCTTCCCTTTCTGGGGTCTTATGTAAACCTCATTGCTATTGTCATGATTGCAGAAATCTACACCCTGTTTTTAGGTATATGCATAGGTCACTGTTGAAAGCCTGTGAAAAGAAACACCTGTTTATGAGTGGGAGTTCCTGTTTCCAAAGTGGAAGTAACTGCTTATATAGATGATTAATCATTCAAGCTAGCATGATAGAATATTTCTTTTCTTTTTCTTCTTTATTTTCTGCTTTCAGAGATTGAAAGCAGCCTTGACCCAGCAGCACCCTCAGGTAACAAATGGAGACACTGCCAAGGGACATGCAAGTGGGTTGGTTAGGACTCAGTCAGAGGAACCACGACCACAGTCACTCCAACAGCCTGCAACTTCAACAACTGAAACACCGGTATGACAGGAGTGGGCATGTGACTCCTACCTCCTCCTTTTATTTTGCAAATACATGTATTTTTTCTATACTCTTGGTTTGTAAAATAGAGATTAGCAGACTCCTCTTTTAGTCAATAGCTCTGTAGCCGTAAAATGTTTACAGGTTTTACATGTTCTTAAATGCTTCTAAAATCTATTACCTATTATCCAACATGACGATTTCAAAACATCTGCTCAAATTTAGAGCTAAATGATTTGTGAAATTCATTGTTAGGAGATTCTGTGGTAGCTGAAATTTTTACAGCTGGTCAATATATATGTTTGAAAAAACAAGTGCTTTTATTTTGTGTTTCTGTTGCATCTGTTTTATGTTTATTATATTTTATATTGTAAATGCACTTAGAAATTTTTTTATTGCATCAGGTATCATGCTCATGTTAATTTGCTTGAAGGATCTTCTCTGGGCTGCCACAGGAAGAGTTTCAGCTGTGTCGTTAAGGGTACTTCATCATCTCAGGCTCTGGAAGGGGGGCTCTGGTTTTAGGTGTGATTTGTTGTCCTTTTGGGATGATACATCAGAACAGGGGAGTAAAAGGCAGAACCTCTGAGTCAGACAGGAAGTGGGCATGCTGTCCACTGGAGGGAAGATACACTTCCTGGTGAATCCTGGAGGATTGCAGCTGTTCTATTTCTAAAAACCTTCTGGAATGTGTTTTCAAACTGCTTATAAAAATCTCAAAGAGTTATTCTCAGAATTCATAGTGTAATATTAATTTTATGAAAGCTACACACCTGGCCCAGAACTGACAGGACTTATATCTGCAATGAAAGCCTCACATTCTTACACTGGCCAGTGAAATCAAATAATGTATCAAAACAAATATGTTTGGAACAGAACAGGGGAAGAAAGTGACCCATCGTAAAAGGATCTCTTTCTTAAAGCTGCTGTTCCCCCATACTGCCTTGAGGTTTTCTAAAGAATATTTTCAAAATATCACATAGCAAAATTTTCAAAATGAAAATTGCTGTTTGATTGTCTCAGAGTTATTTTACAATTAGTATTAATTAAAAATAGCAAGTGTTTCATTCTTAAAACACTGATTTGAGTTCCCAAGTGTTTTTTATTCTTAGCTCTTTAGAATTAAAGCCAAATTGATATGCCAGCTGGTACATGTTTGGGGTTTTTAATTTGAAAATAAGACTTTCTTGTTATGTGAGACTGAATGTGGAGATGCACCTGTGAATGTCATGTGGACAGTTATGTTCTGTCTATCTTATTTCTTTAAAGGATTTTAAGACCCATTATATTGTTACTACATTTCATTAAATCTTTGTCTAGGGTCTCTATACAACTGTGAAATGAGTATAATGTATAGTTTAAAGTATTGAAGTATTTTGATACTGTCATGTAATGTGGGTAGATTAAGGGAAATTGTTACTCAGTGGTGGGGAACACATCAATGAGTAGGAAATTGCTATCTGGAGATCCAGGGATCAGGGAGTCTCAGCACTGCCAGCATTTGTCAAACAGCTTCTGCGTAGTGGGCATAAGCAATTGTGTAATTTTTCAGTTGTGACTAGGTGTGTGGGAAGAGTCAAAAATAGAAAATTCATTTCCTGCTGAATGTAGCTTGAAAGCTATTTTGGATGCAATATGTTAATGTAAGATGATCAGGAGTGTAAGTATGGGTAAAAGTTCTAAAAACATCACTGTAGAGTTAAATGGGCACAGCTTTTTTAAAAAAAAAAAAGTGTCACCTGAATGTATTTAGAAATGCCCTGAATGCTTTTCTCAAGACGTGCTGGCTGTTTATACAGAGCTGTAGGTTAAGTCATGGCTGTTTTCAGGCATCGCCAGCTCAGCCTACGCCACAAACACCAAATACAGGCGGTCGGCGAAGAAGAGCTGCCAATGAGGACCCTGATGAGAAAAGGAGAAAGTTCTTGGAGAGAAACCGGGCTGCTGCTTCCAGGTGCCGGCAGAAACGGAAAGTCTGGGTGCAGTCATTGGAGAAAAAAGCTGAGGACCTGAGCTCACTAAATGGCCAGTTACAGGTATACTTTTTATTTCAAGGGAAAACTAATAAGTTTTTTTGTTCTTACACAGTGATCCTTGATCAGTGGAGCTTAAAGCTTTGCAGGAAATCTGAAATATAAATGGTTTTGAAACTGGTGGCTCAGCTCAGGCTTAAAATTCAGAACTAGTTGTGTATAGCAGTAAAATTAGAGCATAAGAGCATACCCATATTTCAAGATGTGTAAATTTAAGGGTCATACCCTTCTATCCTTCGTTCCATTTGAAATAACTTTCAGACTATGATACTGAACTAAGATGATGAGATGTGTTGGAGTAAACACTTGTGAGCAAAGTAATAGTCTTACCTTGAACGCATCTTGCTCTTAGTTTGTCTTTATTGAGTAAGTTTAGGGCTTATTTCCTTTGGTTCTTTTTAACTTCACTTTTTTCCTTTAAAGTGAATGTAATGCTCATGAAAGGTACCAGGTTGACATCAGTGGATACTGAGGGCCTCTTTTGTCCACAGAATGGGTACAGCAGTGGCCTTGCAAATTTTTACCAGCAGCGCCTAAATCCTATAGAGATGAAGTGTGCTGTAAGAGGGTGGGGCCAGTGTATGTTGCAGGTCACTTTTCCACTTCATCCGATCTCAGAAAGTCATCATGTGAATGTACTTTTCCCCCATAGAACAATCCATGATTCTTTTGTTTAAACTGCTATTAAATGTTAAAGCATATTTTCCTAATGTTTTCCAGCAGCACATAAAAAATTGGCAGAAATTACTGTTTTCAAAATAAAAAGTCTAAAAGCTTCATTTTGAAAGTTGCTGAAAGGAAAAACTACGAAGCATTCATTTAGAAAATGCAGTGAGACTTACTTTGATATGTTTAAGTGTCACTTGTTTTTCTTCATCAGAGCTGTTCACTTGAGTCAAATTCACAGATCATCATCTTCCTGTGAAAACTCACCTCTCGTGCTGTTTGGTATAGAAAACATCACAATTTGCTCAGCAGGAAAGTAGGGCATGTTGAGATTATTTTTTATCATGTAATCAAAGTTACAGTGTATTAGTCATCTTCATGGTCATGTCTTTAAAAA
>VYZP01060077.1:76240-131108 GCA_013400635.1 Hypocryptadius cinnamomeus
TTAAAAATATTCAGCGTCCCAGACCCTGAAATGTAAAAGATTCCTACCTAAGCACACACCATGAAATGGATTCCTGTGTTCCAAGAACCATGACACTCTCCACAAGCATTAGTTAAATTTCTTGCAAATATGTATTCTTCTCACACCTGTTCACAGTCTTTAGACATACTCATTTAATGCACAGTCCTCAATTAAGTCCATTAATTACATAATTATATGTAACACTGTAGTTTAAATAATCAAAGAAAGGAGTGAAGGAGAATGAAAAAAAATCAGCCATAATTCAGTATTTAGTGAAAGTAATGTTTGGTATCATATGAACTGCCTTTCACATACATATACCAAGTTTTATAACAAAAAAAATCACATAAGTACCATAAACAAAATGTTTCCAAGTGTCAATTCAGTAATAGTGAATTCAAGAAAGATTTTCTTACAATCTACCAAAAGCAAAACTGTTAACTGTAAAGAACAGAAAAACTTGAAAAGAAAATTGGATATCAGAGAAATAATTACACTGTGCTTTATGTGAAAACATTAATCAATCCTATATTTCCATAATAATAACTTGACAGGCTAACACAGCTGATCAGCAGAGTGGGCAGTAATGACCCATGATTATTTACTTTAATAGAAAATTTAATAAGTTTGGAGTTTTGACTTAATGCAGTTTTATAGACTGTGTTTGGGTTAGCAGTTAATATTTAGTTTAATGTGTTAGTGGCCTGCTCAGCTGAAGTTACCAAGCTGTCACATTTCCAAGAGCAGGTTCATAGCGGAATGCCTGCGTTGCGTTGCTCCACGTGACAGTTCTGACTCCGCTCAGTGCTGTTACTGGCTTTCTCATAGAGCCTGTGGCAGAGGTTCCCGTGTCAGACCTGTGAAGGGTTTTAAGACTGGAAGCTCACTAACAGCATGTATGAATTTTGAAGAGGTTTACTTGGTTGATGTATTTATTTTTTTCTGTATATGAACTTCTATCAAGTTCTTCTTTTAAAAGTTTGAAGGTAACTTCATTTTGAAGCAGTATTTTTCAATATTTGCTTAAGGGAAAATTTCCGTCTGTTACATCACCAGTAACATATATAGGTTAGGTAGGCTGTCTTTATTATAGGCTCTGCTGTGTAAGTTTTTTCATGCTTCCAATATTTTGAAGGTTATTTACTGTTTTGATTCTTGAGAACTGTGTTTTCTATTAATTGTTGACTTGTTCATTGATCTTAAATTTTATTCCTCACCTTGTGTGGCCTCTGTGCCTTGCACAATCCTGCAGGGCATAAGAAGGTATTGGCAGTGCTCACAGTGGCTGCTGAGCCACATTGCAGGACCAGATACCAAAGTGCATTATATGTTCTGTATTTGGTCCCTGTTGCTTTAATAATCTTAGAGGGTGAAGCTTTAGAAGAATGGCCTGTCTTCCTCATGAGGTCCCAGTGGGTTTTCAGTGAGCAGCAATTGAGTGATGGTTTGTACTGATGCTGCAGAAGCTGTTTAGGAAGGCTAAATTGTGAAAGTATGCCCGTAAGTAAAGATCCTTTCCCGTAGAGGAAGTTGCCCAACAAGGAAACAGGAAGGATGCTGTTTAACTCAGCCACAGGCAGTCCCCTTTCCCCAGAAGTCACATTTACCTGCTTCTGATGATACTTTGAGTAATAACATATCACAAGTCTTGTCCCACACCATGCTGAGTAAGGGCTAATGTGGTCCCATGGTCCCACTATTACATCTGCATTTTGGATGCAGGGAGGAATAGGCAGATACAGAAGAATGTGTCATACACTGTGTCCTCCCTTCATAAGAATGCAGAGGGGAAGGCATCTTTTGAAGGATGGAGTGCAGGTACAAGTCAATATGCTTTCCTCCAGAAACATGCTTTCTCATGCTAGCACACTTTGAAATGCAGGGACATACAATTCTTCTCAACAGCATGTGAGCTATATTACATACTTCTTTAAAGAATTGTTGATGCCTGCACTTGGTTCTGTCTCACTAATGAGGAGCACCTTACCAGTGTGAAAATCTGAAATAATCTTTGTTCGTGCCACCTGCTAAAGTGTTTATTTCATGTGTTTCTTGGTAGACTGTTTTCAACATGTTGACCACATGTGAAATGACCACCACACATTCATATGTTTTGAATGAGATGGAAGGACTTGCTGTTGTCATAAGCAAGATAATTAACTGCAATATGTATAAGGATGGGTTCTAAGCAGCCTCCTTTATCAGTTAGAAGTGGTTCTTACTGGTAATATGTAAATGGCAACCGTAGATTGCCTTTCTGTGACATTCCCCATCCATGTGTCTAGCGGACAGAACTCTGTTCTAGTGTCACGAGTGGTGTGTGCATTGTATGTGCTACTGTTGGCACCAGTGTTGTTGTTATGGAATATACAGCTACCATTATTCTAGAAATTACCTCAGTATCTTTTATATAGGAATGCTGATCCATGCTTTTCAAGTTTGCTTTAATGTAACATAATGTGTTTTCTCTTTGTATTTATGCTAGCAGCAGTCTTAATATTTTTAATACAGCTGACATTTTTCATAAACATATAATTTTATTTCCACAGATGAACAGCAACTTCATACTTTCATGTGCTGTTTGTATATAAAATTCTTCCTTAAAATGTGGGAGACATAATAGAAAATTTCTGCAAACCTTTTCCTGATTGCCAGAGTTCCTTTGAACTAACAGAACTATATTTCATAGTCTTGGACCCTGTTGCTTCTGTAGGTTGTCAGGTGTCTCAAAGCTACATCAGTGTGATTTTTTTCTACCCAACCTGTGTCAATTCTGTGCAGCTGCCTGCATGGTATCAAGATTTGTGGCTCCTCAGTAAATAACATGGTGAACTAAGGGCAGACAGAGCTGGAGGCAGTAGTCCTGTGCTTGACAGCCTAAGGTTTCAGGACATGTAGTGCCACCTGGTAGAGAATTTGTGGGGCTTTTGGTTGGGTTTCTATCATTGCAAACCTTTTTGTTTGCAGTCACATTTTTCTTTCATTACAAATGTCTGTGAAGTCAGATTTTTGGGCATCTTCCAGCTTTTGGTTTTAATAAGAAGTTTCTAAAGGCTATTCTACACATAAAAGGACTGAACAGAAAAGGAGACCTTAAGAGGATTTTGCAGGTATAAAGGCTTGAAATTTGTTGTCTTCTGAATGGAGAGAGAGCACAAAAGAGGAGCTTTTCTTTGAACAGTCTGATATTTTAGTTACTTAGTGTAATTAAACCTAATAAGTTCTGTTCTGGAAGAATTTTTTTTTTGGAATCCTTTAACTTGTAATTCTTCTCATCTCTGGCTGCGCTGCCTTATTTCTTGCTTGCAAGTAGATAGGTTGACTTTCTTGTAGTTTATTTTGCAGATAATTTCAGATGCAATCTAGTTTTCCTCTGTTATTTTTTTTCTTTAACTTGCTTCTAAATGCAGAAACATAAGCATTTACTAAATAATTATGTCACGTGTGGTGTATTACAATAATACGCAAAGGTTCTTATACTTGAAGTAACTTCAAGTGTTAGTAGAAAAGATTTATATTCAAAATAAAATAACCCATGAAAAACACATATTGTGTCCAGATACGGGGATCACAAAGCATTACAGATAATTTGATTCATAAATATTTTTCTACTCTACA
This sequence comes from Hypocryptadius cinnamomeus, assembly GCA_013400635.1. Taxonomy (NCBI): domain Eukaryota; kingdom Metazoa; phylum Chordata; class Aves; order Passeriformes; family Zosteropidae; genus Hypocryptadius; species Hypocryptadius cinnamomeus. Next base: position 79,880 of record VYZP01060077.1, read on the forward strand.
AAGTAAAAATGGGTCTATCAAAATGCCATACCATTCTTAATTTGGATTGTCACATGCAATGCAGTTACGTAGCACTCGTCATCTCTAGTCACCAAGCTGCTTGCCAGGGAAGGTAAGTATTGCAGCTCTCCAGTTTACAAATGGGCAAGCTGAAGCACAAAGCAGTGAAATGACCTTGCTCAAGGTCACCCAACAGTGGAAAGGCAGAGTCTGGAAATGAATCCAGGCACTGGGTTGTTCAGGTGCTGTCTGTTAGATTGCACTGTGCTTTAGCGACACAAGCTGACATCTCCAGATTTTGTCATTATTATCAATGATTCCTTCAGAGACCATGTTTATTTATGTATGGCTGCCAAAATAAAAATCAGTCTGGACATCAACCAATATTTGCTAAATTATTTTCTACTACGTGAGATTTTCTTTTTTGAAGTCCAAGCATAAATGGAGTCACTGAAAAAATTATTCTGCATTGGCTTTTTGGATTTTCTTTTCTACTTTCCCTTTTTTTAATGTTGGCTGTGACATTTGTTAAAATGTGTGGAGCTAAATGTAGGTTTACTCTGATTAGAATTCATCACAAAACCTTCCAGAAGAGTCTCACTGTAGCTGGATCATGTGAATGAGACTATATGTAGACTCCGCATCTGCAAACTGAAAAACATATGTTGTATTTTTTTAAAAAACCCAAGCATTTCCCAGTAAATGTAACAAAGCTAGCCAAGTTTCAGCTAATATTTGCGTTTTCTAAGATAAAATAAATATATACATATTTGCAATATATACCAAATTGAAACTGCTTGTATTTCAGCTACCCCTAAGTGAACAACTGAAAATCCCATAAAACTTAATGCTTACCTTCAAAACCTGTGTAGTTTGAGCCTGGTAAAGTACATAACTTTCTTCTCCTTTAGAATGAAGTCACCCTGCTGAGAAATGAAGTGGCACAGCTGAAACAGCTTCTTCTGGCTCATAAAGATTGCCCTGTAACTGCCATGCAGAAGAAATCTGGCTATCATAGTGAGTAATGTTCCATTACCTATAGCCTGAGGCTGCATCAATGAAATACTGCCAAAATGAACTGAATGAGCATTAAAATGGAGAAGTGCAGTTCTAATATTACATATATTACATTAAAGATCTTCTTTTTATAATCTTGAAGTTATTGGAAGACAGGAAATATTACGTGATATTTAAATATATATGTTTAAGTCAGAATTGAATTGTTCCATAACATAGAAAGGTTTATGTTGGTTTAATGAATGCATATAATAATTAGCATTTAAGGACTATCAGTTACTACACCTGCTTCGGAAAATATAATTAAAGTATTAAGAGCACAAGATAAACCATTTTTTATACTTTATCATAGCCTAATACAGTGAAAGGTCCTTGTGGGTGTTTTTCCTTCATTGTAATGAGATTTCAGTAGGGGTACTATAACAGCTGTCCTCATTTACCATAACATCCAGGATCAGTCGAGCCATTAAAATAATCAGATGCAGGTTCATGGCTCCTACTGTACAATGTCTTCTAGATTGTTTTGATACCCACATTAAATGACAGGTTTTCTACAGAGAGGGTATTTTTGAAGACAGTTCTAGTATTGAGGAGAATACTGACACAGTCAATACCAGTATTTTCTAATCCATATTTTTATTTTGTTTATTCACTTTTCATTCTTCCAGCATTTTAAAGGTTAATTATGCTTTCCTGACTTGTAGCTTCCTTTTTGGCTGTGATACACGGTGCCAGAACCAGCTGCTGCTGCTGTAGAATAAATGGCCAATTTTGTCCATTGTACACAAATTTGTTACAAATAACTGAGCTGGGAATGCATTAGGCAACATTCATAATATATAACCCACAGCTTTCGTTTTTATGATTTAGTGATATTTCAAGATATTTGTAAATGTGAAGATTGTTTCTGCCATATGTAGCCACTTCATTTTAATTTGCCAGTGTCAGTAATTCAGGAGAATAAAGGAACATTTTCTGCTGCATGCAAACAGATCCTCAGGTGCTTGGGATAAAACTTAATAGCCACCATCTTTACTTGTAGTCATTGTAAGCAATTTCATCAGAATGGGCAATATTTTTTAATTTAAAAGATTCAGGAGATTTAGCAACTCTGTATTGCTATATATATTTAGAATACTGATTTTGTCAGTTTTGAGCTTATAAATCTTGGTCCTTTGATCTCCAGTCATTTTGACAAGACAGAAAATAGCATCTTGGAGTAAATTGGAACAGTATAGAAATACGTTTGGGATTTATATTAACAATGATTGCTGCAGGGATGAGGCCATTATGGCTCCCATCTGACAGAACAACATAATTTCATACAGAAGCTACTAGGGGGATGACATTATGCATGCGAGGTTTTTAACCAAAAAAAACCCACACAAAAAACAAATGATAGGTTTCTTAAATTTTGATGTTTTGAGGATTCATGTTGCTGAATTGGGATGTAAAATACTTCATCGCAAGTCATAAACTGTCAAAGTGATTCCATGCCAAGGATTTCTTTGTTGAAGGATTAGTGAATGGCCTGTCTAGTAGTGCTTGTTTTCAGCCCTCAGTAACGGACTGTGCTTCTGATTCAGTAAAGAATACAAAATTAATCAGACCTAAAATACTAATCAGTGGTAAAAGCCTATATTTTAGAGGAAAACAGTATTATGCAAGGAAATTGGAGGCATAGCTCAGTTCCTTGAAAAGTCTGTTGAAAGTAAAAGCTTAACATGAATGATAGTTGTAATCCTCTGAAAGGATTTTGTCACATTATCTCTGCATGAATATTGTTAGGAAAGTATGTTTGCTAAGTGACGTATCCACAGTACAGTTTATGAGAGGAAAAAATGGTTTCAGTCAATGTGTTCATGAAAATGGTGTTCCTATAAAGTGTATTTAAATAAACATATTACATTCATCAAATAGTCAAAGCTGAATTGCTTCAAAAATGTAGCGAGTGGTATAACAGCCTTGTCTCTGGAAGAAATTGAAGACCCCAGCTTAAAGATCTCCTGCAGTGCACTGCATAGACCACATTTTAACAGCCAAGTCCACAATTTGATGGCTTTTCATGTGTTATGCTCTTAAATAGGAACAAATAGTCTATCACTTGGCTTTTACTTTTACATATCTTTTAAGATCTTTTGCATTTCCCAGACACATTTTTTCTCAGGCCAAATGAAAAGCACGACAGTGCACATAGCCCTTTCTTCTAAAATTGTTTTCAGGATCACATTTTCCTTATTTTAAAGTCTTGTGCCTGCTTTGAAAGAGGGTGTCATCAGGACAGAGAAACCAGAAAAACTGATATTTTACTTTGAGTCAGCCAGCTTTTATTTTCCAGACAGGGATGCTGTTGGTTCTGACTGCATCTTCAGCTGTGGATTGGGAAAGGGCTCTGTATACAAGATACCTAGATGCTGTTCATTTCTTTTTTGTGTTATCTTCTATGCTAGATAATTTCTAAAAGTCTTCTACAATACTCCCCGTATTTTTGTTAGGATTTTTCTGGGCTTGTAGAAACGCCCAGAAAGCCCTTCGTCTTGGTGAAAGGTGAAAACTAGTGAGAAGAAAATGTTTTGTGGTATTCAGATGTTGTTTTTTTAAAAAGGGAGAAAGAGTTTTTTAGGTATTTTTTCATATTTTTCACAAGGACATCTTAATATTCAAGAGCATTTGTTCAAAACAGAATACAAAAGGAGATAGATAGAGGCTGCAGTGTAGGGGGCATTAAAAGGGGTGGTTTGTGTTTTTTCTGTAGCTAGTTTTAAAAAGGTAGATAGAAGGTGACTAACCAGTTTTAGAACTTGAATGATTTGAACCTCTCAAGCCACTGTGTTCCTGCAGCCTGTTCTGGAAAGGCAGTGCTTCTTCAGTGGCTGCAGGGGATATTCACAAAGGACAAAAGCATTTCTAGGCTTAGGTCCCTCTGTAGTCCATGAATGGCCTGATGAGAATTACCATGAGGCCTCTTCCTTGTTAGTGATTATCAGGGGAGTGAAAGGAATTCAGGATCATGTCAGTGCTTGTGTACTCACTCCTGTTTTGGTGTAGGTGGGTTTTTCTTCTGAAGACTGAAATCCCTCCCTCTTTGCTTGCTTACCTTACTGAAAGCTATTGGTAAGCAATGCTTATTGTGGTGGTAACACAGTTGGCAAGAAGCAAATAGCAGCAATGTTTAGCTGCTTCGAAAGGGTGCTTTTTAGTGTATCCTCGAAAGTCTGTGCCTGTTTTGGTGCTCCTTAAATCTTTCCTATAGCCCAGTCTAGCCCATATTGTGTTCCATATCCATAGTGGCTTGCTCCTCATGACACAGCCTGTCTAGGAGCTATGTAGCCTTCAGGAAAGTTCATGTGATGTAGCTCTGTAAATTTTCAGCCTTCTAATATACAGCAAACATTATTTCTGTGAATTAATTTCTAATTTGGACTGTGCATTTTCCGTGATTTGAGGCAAAGCTGGGGAAGCCATTAAAAAGCTAAATTTTTTTTTTTTTTTTAATTGTTAGCTACAGTATGATTCTGTTGTGTGTCAGTTGCATTCTTGAAATCACAGTGCTGTGCCTGACAATTCTTTGGTCAACTAAGGAAAAAAAGAATCTGTCAGAATTTAAGTATGACTTTTTTGTCTTCTTCTAAAAGCCTTTGTTCTTCATTCCCAGTCTTCAGGCTTAGGAAAACAAGCCACCTCTGTAATAGGATGACTTTTAAATACCTTCTATATTTATTGAGTAGATTTTCTTGTTTAGTTTTAATTCTTCAAATTGAGGGTTTTTTCAGTTTTTGGGCATTGTTCCTGTAAAGTTAGGGCTACATAAGGAAGGACATTGAAAAAAATTCAAATAGCTATTCTTTAGGGTGTCACCTCATTTCTAAGTATTGGTTTGTAGTTATTGCAAGGATTTATGCTTCCAGTCCAGTTTATTACAATAAATTAATGTCAGCTCTATGTCTTATATAATCACCTGTCTGCTGTAGGCTCCCCCTCTCTGCCCCCTGGCATCTGAAAATACCTGAATTGTATACATTTGTGTCTTCAGCACAGCATGTTTGTTTATCTACTCTGTGATGTGAACACTGCTCTTGCACATTGGTGGTCATCTCTGTACTCCTAACTGTTTCTTACATTGCTTTTAGGATCTTCCAGAGCCCATCAAAGTCAGAAAACCAGGCCTTTCTCATGTTCTTTACCACTGTGATATTATTACAGACATTTCTTTTAAGTTCAGAAATACATGTTAAGGAAGACAGAACAGTGGAACACCTTCCTTCTCTGGCTGAAAGATAGTGATGTACTTCAACTTCTTCTTTGTTTCTGGCTCGTAGCATTTAAAACTAACCATTTTTACTGAGAATGAGGAGGTTTTGGACAGCACAGACATTGGGAATCAGCAAAAGAAGCTGATAGGAAGATTGAGATCCATAGGAACAAAACAGCAGTTCTGAAGAGGAGGAGCAGGTGTTACAGCAGAGAGATTGTATTTGATACATGTCATCCCACTTGCTGCCATTTCATTATGTCTGAGGAAAAAATATGCTACTCTTATAATTAGTAATGGAGTATTTTTCAGGAAGTGGCACTAGGATTCCTATTTTTAACGAAGTTTGCATGTGTTCCTTCTTGCTTGTTTTTACATGAGATCTTGTAGGTCTTGATAGAGGTATGGTAAAGATTATATCCTGTTGAATACTTCTAACTGAATTGACACTTGTTCATATTCTTTCTGTTCTTGAATAGGCAAACTCTCCTAAGGGTCACAAATGCCTTTTGGAAATACTTTAATTTTCTTGCTGTGTACAGTTATTATGAAACCTTTGGATATGTAGTACTTGTCAGCAGATTTAGTTCAGTGTCACCAGTATCTCTCTCCTTTAATGTTTGAATGGTCTGTTTTTAAAAAAGTGCAGGATCTGTAAAACAGTTGGCCTTGTGGATAGCAGCATTCTAACTTCCAAGCTGTTACATCCATGCTCTTTTAGTGGAGTTGTAGGAGAGATTGCCGCACCTTGCTCCTGTAGGGAGTATTTCTTTGCAAAAAATGTAGCAGTTTCTTTGCTTACCCATCCTTTTTGACCTTACCATTCTTTTCTAGAAGCAGTCAATAATAGAACAGTTGCTCTCAAGCTCTGAAGAGGAGTTTGTTCTTAGTTTGCATAGGGCTGCTCAAAGATCTTTATGTTGGGGTCTTGACTTGCTAATATAGTAAATTTTCTTACCCATAGCTAGCATGTCATATAAACCTTAGTAAAACATAGACTTCATTTCATTATTGGTTTTTGATGCTTAATGTCTCTTTTAGTTGCTGCTGTTAGCCTGACTTTTTATGGAAATGAGGGCATCATTGCTTGTCTCCCCACATTAGTGCCATCTTTTTCCATTGTTTCTCTGAGACATTTCTGAACTTGTAGGCCAGTCTCAAGCAAATCTGAAAGGGATTGCAAAGACAGGACTAGAGAAGATTTTTGTTCCATTGCTTTGTCCCAAGCAATAGTTCATGCCTGCTTCTGGCTATGTTTGTTTCACGGTAGTCAGTAGTAGTTTAAAAAGGACTTCCACCTGGATACTGGTTTTGGTCTGTTTATAAAACTGGTGTGAAAAGTACTTGCAAACATTAAGTAGCACAAAGTGATACAAAAAAGTTATAATGAAATTCAGCATTAGTATTTCTGTTTTTGAGTGAAAAACAGGAGGATAATTTTCTGTTCTTGGTTTTTTAGTTTTGAACTCATCTTTTAGTTTGGCAGTGTTTGCATAATACCTTGGCTAACTTCTGCAGCTCTGGAAAAAAGGATGATTTTAGCATGACTAGAATGTCTGTGCAAGAGAGACATTTTAAGTCATTATAATTTTGGAAATTCTAGTTTTGCACAGTGATAATTTTTTTAACCTGCTTACCCTCTGTCATGGGAGAAAACAGTGTAATTCTATGGCTAATTCACTTTGGTTATATGGGGAACACCTGAAATACTCCGAAAATATTTTTTAAACCAGTTTTAACAATTTAAAAACATATCGAGAGGCATTTGTAAAGTTATGGAACTTCATTCTGTTAAAAGAACAGGGGCTGAAAACTTGTGTAAGCATTGTCCAGTAAATATGGTGGTTGTAAGTAATATTTTTTCAGATGTCTTACTCATGATCTCAGATATTTATTACTGAATGTAGAATTATTCTTGTTTGATTACTAAGCAAACACAATAAATAACATTTTGTGGTCTGAATAATGCTTACTGATGTGAACATGCATCATTAGAATTAGGCATAGTACCCACTGGCTGATTTACTAGGCAGGAAACCTTAATCATGGCTTTGAAGATATGAAAATACTCTGGTTTCCTGAATAGTCCATACTGCAGTCTGGTTTTTCTGTTCCAAAGTAGTATTTTCTTTTTAAAAATGGAAATAAGCTTTTTCTGCAATTTGTGCTGCATTACAGCACGAGCGTTAGTTATTTTGGGGGGTGATTGCTGTTACTGGGAGGAGGTGGTGTGCATTCTGGGACAGAATAAACGAGTAGTTGTTGTTCAGCTGCAGATAAAGATGACAGCTCGGAGGACATCTCGGTGCCCAGCAGCCCGCACGCGGAAGCGATCCAGCACAGCTCCGTCAGCACTTCCAACGGCGTGAGCTCCACGTCCAAGGCGGAGGCGGTGGCCACCTCGGTGCTCACGCAGATGGCGGACCAGAGCACGGAGCCCGTGCTGTCCCAGATCGTCCTGGCGCCTCCCTCCCAGGCCCAGCCGTCGGGAAGTTGATTAAAAACTTGGTTGCATCAGTTCCTTAGATACACATCTGTGACTTTAAAGGGAAACCAACAACAGACCAGTCTCCATCTAGGAGAAATTGTAGCTTAAAATTAAGAATTTTTAAAAATCCAACTTAAATTTGGCTTTAACGATTGGCAGGTGGAAATAAGACAGAACACCAGTTCTAGTCTCTTTGCAGAAGACTTTTTTTTTTTTAAGTATTAGTTTTACTAGTTATTTTTTGTGCTTAATGTGTAAAGTATGTGTACAGTACAATGTGGTTTATTTCATTTTTAATTTGGTATTATTTTAACAAACATTGGGGTGAATTACTGAAGGTCATCCCCAAGACTGTGATAGGAATATTATGTGACATTTTTATACCAAAGTTCTGCATAGTCCCTATTGACTTTGTAAAGTTAGCAAGGTCATAAAGCACTAGGCAAGAGAAAGACAGTAACAGTAAATTTGCTTTTAGTCTTTTTGCCTTTTTGTTGTTTTGCACATTATGAGAGGAAGAACATTGGAAGAAAAACATTTGGGTTTTTTATGTATAGCATTTTGGTTGGCTTTTAACTGTTGGGGTCTTTAATTTGTTTAATAGGGCCAGTACAGTATATGAGATACAGTACTTATGCACATACCAATCCTAGATGAGGATCATTACTAAATAGATTTGATTTTTTTTTTTTTAATTGATGTCAGGTGGGTTTTTTTTTCCCACTCCGACACTTGATTCTGGTGGGAGGAGAGCTTTAATTCTCCAGTCAGAATAGATATCTATAACCACCCCTTGTTGCTAGGCTGAAACCAGTAAGCATATTGTAAAATACAGGGTTATCAAATATGGAATACTTGTTATTCCAAAGTAAGTTGATATTTTGTGGATTTTTGAGTCGCAGACTAAGGAGTTTACTCATGGTTTTGGATGCCAGAAAAGCCTAAAATCCTTCTTCAGACAACTCGACTTTTTTTTGTCATTGTCTTGTATTTGCAAGCTAACTTGTACTTAATTCTTGTGTAAGCACTGTCATCTTTTAGTAGCAAAAATTTTGATACCTTTCTTGTGGAAAAAAAAAATCAGTATCTACCGTATCTTGGAAACAATGTAATTATAATGTGGTGTGTGTGGTGTGTGTGTGAGAATGGTTCAGTAGTTAATGCCAGCAGTCTTTTGCTTGAATGTTTAAAGATGCCTTCAATGTGATGCTGGCTGATAGGTGATTGCAGTTTTAAAATGTTATTTACTGTGCGAACTTGGATAACTAACATTCCATGATGTAGTTTGTTTCTGATGAGATGATTGTAGGTACACTTTTTCTCATTATCCAATCATCTGTAGGATACTGAGTTTTTTCAATGTGCCATTATCTATTTTGATTCTGTACTCATGTTCAAAATACAGTACAATATTTTACAATAGATTAAGTTGTTTTAAAAAAAGTAGATGTGTGCTTTCAGGTCGGAAAACTTTGTATAATAGCAAAAACAGATGCATAGTAGCAACTGGCAGTAAAGCAGGATTCCATTATGTATATAACAAAGATTTAATGCATTTATAATGGGTTGTGTAGTTCATTTGCTCTTCCTTCTCCACACTATACCATGCGTTTTTTAAGTGTCAGTGCCATCAGATTTCTATTCGGTTCAGTTTTAAATCTAAAAATGTAATTGATTCACAGGAAAATATAATTTCTGCAATATATATACAACCATACTGTAATGAAAACTGGACAAAGAAGTATCTAAGTCATATATGTATCATTGCAGGGCTTTAAGCATGAAAATATTAGGGAATTTAAATATTTTGTATTTTAAAACTTAAGAAAGTTGTGTTGATAACCTCATGTGTTTAAAAGTCTTACTTTCCCAGTTTCAAGATAAAAAGCTGTAACAGTTATTGAACGTTTCCAGGATGGTTAAATACAATGGACCTCTTGCGAGAAAGAAATTAATTGCAAAGGCACAAAATGTGAATTCTGCAAGAAAGCTCTACAGTTACTTTTCATTGTAGTTTTGGTGGACTAGATGCGGCCTCATTGATCATACTATAATTTGCCCTCCTAAACACAAAGGCTTTAAATCATATAAGTGGAGTTTTTTTATAACAAAACTGTTGCGCTTGTAAAATAAGTCTACATAAGTGTATAGGAGATGTGTAAACAGTTAATGAATTTAACAATGGCGCTGGAAAAAGAACCATTAAAATCTGTGTTCAGCAAATAGAGAAAAGGTATTAGCCGTACTACCATGGATTCCGTTTTGAGACGTTGTCACACTACTTCTGTACTTGGCATTTTGGGTCTTTACATTTGACATGTTTCACAAACTGTACTGTTTTCTTTTATGTGCAGTTTGCATGAGTAAATCATCAAAGAGAATAAAATCTATCTTTAAGTTATGTTCCTATTTTAATGAAATTATAATTGTTCTAAAAGGCCGCACTGTCTTCAGACTTCTTTCTTCATCCTTGCAATTATCAGCGTTTTTCTGGAAGTCATTACTGTAATGTCAAAGTAATGTTATGTAAATGAGAACACGTATGTTTCTTGAGAAAATAAGGTAAATACCATTGCTCTGCAGCTGAGCTCTAGCAGCTGCTGAGGAACAAGCATTGTATCATTAGTTCCAGGAGCCCAAGGTAATCCACAGATAAATGAGTTCATAAACATAGCTTGGTGATCCCAGATGTTGCTCAGCCATTCCTGGTTGCCCTGAGTTCCACAGCAAAAGCGCTGTGTGTAATCAGAATTTCCACCTAACTTCCAGTTATTTTAATCTTATTTCAATATACATGAAGCCAGAAATAACAGCTGTAATCAAATAAATGGCTCACAGTTGTGTTGTCAAGGGTTCAGAAAAAATCATGCCCTCACACCTGATGTTTAGAATAGTAAAAATGGTTTGGGCTTATTTATGGATGTTGGAAACATGCGTGGAATGGCACATTCTGTTATCGTTTGAAAAGCTCGTGCCAGAGCTCCAGTATGGAGGCTTTGGAGGAAACTAAAGAGTAAAGTTGATGTGTGTCTGCATTTGTTCCATGTATGGACCAAATGAAGTGAAGCTGCACACAACTTTTAACCCAATATGAGAAAAATGTGTGAGGCCTCCCTTGCATCGTTACGTTCTTTTTCTGACTATAAGTTGTGCTGGTGACTCCAAGGGAACAAAAGGCTGTATAACAGGGGTACTCTGGGTGAGGGGTGTGAACCAGCCCACTTCTTAATGTCTGTGCCATAAAAAGACTCAGGTTTCTGTCTTAATTATTCAGTCTAAGTGAGGGGTTTTTTCTGTTTGCAGTGGTAAGAGTGGCTGGGCCTCTAAAAGGAAGATAATACACCAAGAGAAGGAGATGACAGAAGAGTGGGATGAACAGTGATTTCAGCTACCTGAATTACAGGAGTAATTTGCTTAGAGACAGACACAAACATTTTAATTGGTCATCATAAATGATAATGAGGAGAAAGCATAGTGAAATTAAGTGCATCCTAATAAAGTAAGGTGTGTTAAATTGCACTGAAGGAAACTTGAGCAATGCTTCTTGACATGATTAATATACTCATGACAATGTGTCTAATGAAGGCTGTTTGCATTTATATGCTGCCTGTTGCTTCCCTCAGTAGAGACATAATTGGAACTGTGCTCATTTACACTGCAGAACAGTCAGTGTAAGATTGGTTTGCAGTAGTCTTTACATCTGTTTTTAACCATTGTATCAAAAGTAACACAGGTAAGATTTATTTAACCCATGTTGTGTAATGCTGTGTACGGTTGGTTTGGAAGATTTTATCATGAAATTTTCATAGTTTCATATTCTTCAGTGGTAACATCCCTTTTAATTTTAGGGTTTAATGTGACTTTTTTTCCTCCCTTTTATTTTTTTCTTTTATGGAATGTAGGATCATGACCTTTCTTTTTCTTTACTTTCTTCAAAATATTTTTCTTTGTGTGATGAGCCTTAGAAACTGCTTATAATATTCAATGTGGAATTTTTTTCTTTTTTCATATTGCTTCCTCCTTGGTTGTATTAACCCTCTATTGCAAACTTAGATTTTTAGAAGTCAGAAGAGGAATTTCTGCACACTTTGTGCCTTGTCTTCAGCTAAAATAGATATGAGAAGCGTATGTCACCTTGCTATTTTACATCTTCCTAGCTAAGATACATTATACAATATATATTTAAGTATGGAAGGACTTTGGAGTGTTACAAAAGATTTCATTACAGATGCTGTGCACAACTAATGAGTGCAGGTTGTATGCTGAGGGCTTCGTAACTCTGCAAAGTGCGACCTTCTCCAAATAAGAGTTTTTAACTTCTAGGTGTGGGGTGAGTTATCATCTAATCACATGGCTGTCAGTAGAACAAGAAGATGCATAAACCTGATCCAGTTTCTGTAATTACTGTATTTTAACCCTTGCTCAAAATCTTTATCCCTCTTCTATTACCATTTTCTATAACGATGTGTATTGTCTTTATCCTATTCATTTTTGGGGGAAAAGGAGGCATAGGAGAGGAGCTTCTTAGATAAATTACCTGTAACTTAATTTAGTGTGGGATGATTCGTTAATCAGAAAAGTGTTGTAAAATCATTATGCAGGGACAATTATAATTTCTAGTCCACAGGTAAAGAGACAGTAGCTTAAGCTGCATATACTGACTAGAAATGATAAGCATAGAAGGGTACAGATCAGCTTGAAGCAAAGAACAGGAGTCATACTTCTAGGAACTCTTCTTTGATTTTATTACCAACAGCAGAAACAGCAGGGCAGAGAGGGGGCAGTATTTGTAACCACCTTGGGCAGCAGGGCCTGCTGATACTCAGTTTGCAATTGGGGGGCTTGAAGGAAAGTACTCTGGCTTAGGGAGGACTGTCAGTGCTGGGCTGAGATGAGCTTCAGGAAATGAGGCACTGCCAGGGAGAGCTTTCAGAGAAACAGGATTGCAGGTAGCCGTGTTTTCCTCACCTCACTCTTGCCTGTGGCTATCTCAGTACATCAAAGTACAAGCTATTACAGCTCCATTTCACACCATCTGTGCCCAGGTGGACTGAATGTGCTGAAAGCTGGTCTGATGGCTGTGTTCAGCTACCTGAAAGATGAAAGTTAAGGTTATTTTTTTCCTACTGGCTAAAATGTTCCTGCTCTCATTTTGCTGCAGGCTAGTACTGGCACAGTCCGTGAATAGTATTTCCCTCCCTTTAGCTGAATCACTTGTTCTAGACCATTACAGGAGGCAAAAATACTGCCTTTGAGAAACAGCTGGGCTGCTGCATTTTATTAACTGAATTATTTGAAAAAGCCTACTAATTTGCTTATGTTTAAAAAGAAAATGGGAAAATATATCTGTCCTAGATCTGGGATTCTAATCAGGAGAAAAAGGAGATGAGCAAGGAGAGAATGAGCACTCTGCCTTAGCAGCAAACGAAATAAACTGCCCTGAATAAATTGAGAAAATGAAACTGAGGGGGGAAATGTCTGCACCAAGAAGGTGCTGCATTTCACTGCTCAATTATAGCAGCCCTTTCCTCTGACACGAAGATGCATTCTGTGAAGATCTGTTTCTTCCAAATGTTTACAGTGATGTTAGAAATGTTTTGATATCACTTGAGGTAAGTAGTATAAACATCCTGTTATTCATAATGCTGTGTTGAGAAAGATACTCTTAAAGGTGATATAATGTATAGTACAGTCATTCTGGCTGTTTGTAAAATGCCAAGAGACTTTATAGTCAGCCTGGCTATGATTAGAAAACAAGCAAAAGGCTAATATTTCAGTCTTCTTGCTTTCTGTCCTTTCTTTCAGCAGAATTGCTGTAGAGGGCTAATGATTTTTGCTGAAAAAATGCATAATCCTTGTAAATACCGAGGAGATGCCGTGTATTTCACGGGATGACATTTTGAGCACTTTCTCATTTTGTTGACTATTTAATGACTCTTAAGCTATGAAATTTACAATTTATGACTTGAATACATGTGTGAATATGCAAAACATTTCTTTATCCTGTATCTAACTATTTACCCAAACTTTGTAGAGTCCTGATTGTAATAGGAGTTGACTCTTTTCTAAATTATGCAGCAGTCTCTTGAATGCTGTGTAGGAAGGTTGCTGGCCCCAGAGCCTTGAGCTCTGTTCCCAGTCACCATACAGCTGGAATGCTGTTTCTGAGTTGACTGCAGGCTTGTATTTGTCACATATGTCACAGCACTGGCTTCTTGGGCTGGAAACACTTTATACTGACTGGGATGCTTCCCTTATATTGTAAGTACCAGTTTGTTATATAAATTCTGTACATTTCCTTGTTACAAGGGTCTGGCAAAGTTCTTTTGTTTCAAGAAAGAAATTCACAAACTTTACCCACTCTTGTAATTTCATGTCTAGTTTAGGTTTTGTTGTTGTTTTCACATATTGGATAAGGGCACACACCCCTCCTTCATGGAAATGCACTTTATAATGAACCAGGCACTCAGACATGTTCTGGAGGGTGCATAAGTCCCACAGGTCTTGTCTATTGAAGAAAATGTCACCTCTTTGTCAGATTTAGATCAAACTTTCACAGATTGAAAGCTTTTGGTTTCACATGTCTACTGATTTATTCTAGTCCAGTTTATGTTGATGGAGAATAGTACTAAGCTAAATTTAAACTAAAAAAAAGTGCAGGTATATAATCACTAAGGCTATATAAAGCTGTTTAAAGTGTTGCAACACACAATTTCGTAAAATAATTGACTTAAAGCAGCTTTTCTACATTACTAACTTCAAAGAAGCTTGTGCCTGTTTTATGAAGAGGTGAGGATTAATTTTATCTTAGTGAAGTAAGGTTCCTTCTATAATGAGTCTTTTCTAAGCAAGTACGAGAGCAGGATCTGATTTAGTCACTGCTAATGACCATCAGTGCTTCTGTCAGTAAACATAATTTAGTCAAAGAAAATTTGAGCACAGTGCACAGACTTGCTGTGCATCATCATGTACAGTCTCCTTACTTCCTTACTCCTGCTTGGTTTAATCTGACACAGAGGTTTACAAATGCCAAACAATGTCGTATTAAACAATGCCACCTACATGTCACCCCAGGTTGTACCCAGCAGAGCTTCATTTCACCTCTTGGTGTGATACATTGTACCCCGAGAAGATTAAAAATGTAAATCATCACAGCTTATACAAGCTGAAACTAAAATGAAACACAGAAAAATATAGTATTAGTAAGTGAATATTATTAAATTATTATTTCAGCTCTCTTCCTGAATGGAAACTCTTTTTTATACTGCAATCTGTTTTAAGGGTTTATCCAAAAATAACACAGGAAATACTGTATATAGTTACTGGAGCAGGGAGTTTCTGGCAGATTTCCATGGCATGCTCAAAGTCTGTGACTTGGGCCACATTTGTCTTTCATTTAAAGTGTGGAAGAGATTTTTGGTAAGTGCTGACAACAGCTCAAACCCCTGCCTACTGAGTGGAGGGTTGAAGAGTCACAAGCTATAGTTAAATAAACAGGATTTATCAATCTGCAAGCGAAATGTCTTCTGTTAGTAAAGTTTTGCTTATACAAGACAATGGATAAATAGATTATTAACCAAATGAAGTAAGTCATTTCATTTTATAGTGTTTCCTGCTGTGTGTAACAATCCCAAACCTGTGTGTTTCTGGTTTCTCAGGAACAAAATGCCATCTAGTGGTAACTACTGGATATTTTGAGCAAATGCTTTTTGTATATGTATATTGACACCAAGTTTTCTTTTTTTTTTTTTTTCTGGTATTCTACACTTTACAGCACATTAAGGTTTTGAGAGAAGAAGATAAAGAGTTCGAGGGAAGGTGCAGTCCCCCCAAGCTGGGCAGCAGTGGCAGGGACACCATGCTGCCCAGCTGCTTGGGAGCTCTCTTTCTGCCTCTGCAGCTGGCCTCAGGCAGGTCAGGGAGGCTTCCCCTGCCAAGGGTTGGATAAAATTTCATACCTAGTTGGTAGCCACACCTTAGTGTTACTTGATGGTAAAATACAATTTGGCCATTGCTGTATGAAAAGAGCTGAAAGCCACCTCTGCTTCCCTGACTGCTCATCTGTTTCTCCTGGTAGGAGGCTTTTCCCTCTGGGTTGTCATTCTCCAAGGAGATCAGGGGAAGCCATCCCTTCTGCTCTTCTTATGAACTACCAAGGAACAGTATAAGATTCTCCATTACATAGTTTGCCTCCTTGACTCCTCAGAGTAGAATATAAACTCTCAAAAAAATTAACAAAACTAAAATTTGGCTTCTAGAATAGACTCCTGAAAAAGTAACTGCCATAAACTGTCTTTTAGAGTTGAATAATAGACTTTATTTGTACAGCAAGAAAAAATAATTTTTAAAAACCCTTATGGTTCTATTTAAATATATTCGTAAATGTAAATGGGTCATAGAAGCCTGCATGTGATATGAGCTCACTGATGGAGATAGTCTGGCTTTATACCTGGAGCTAACTGAAGAGAGCTCTGCAGTGTTTCATCTTTCCACGGGTTTGCACTTCATTGTGACAGGGGTTGTGTTGTTTATGGATCTGCTTTCTCCATGCAGTGTTTGAATTCCTGCATCTGGTGGTCCATGCTGCCCTATTCCATTGCATGATGCTGGCAGCAGCAGTTGCCAGGGCTGCAGTCAGACCAAGGCTCTCTGAGATGTGTTCTGCAGGCTGGTGCAGAAATCTAATCTGTCCCACTGACGTCACTGTAGAAGTCTCTGAAGATGGCATGACATGGGTTTGGTGGGCTGGGAAGGAGTTTGTGAACGGGTAAAGAAATCCTTAACCTTGACTCTTGTTTTGTATGGTATTTGAGTAAACTGCAGCAGACTAAAACATCTGGTTTACAAAGGCACTCAGAGCACAGGTCAGTGAAAGGGTCATCTGAGAGTGTGGGCTGCTCTGTGCTCACTGCTGTTGCTGTGATGCAGCACTCCTGCACTCCTCTGTCCCTCTGGAGTGCTGCTGGTTATTTTCCTAGACACTGGCATTGGCCAACAGCCAGTGCAGCTGCAGAGAAAGAGGAGGGAGTGGAAACAGGACCAGAGCAGCGCTGGTTTAGTGGGAGTAAATTGTCGTAGAAGCACATTTAAGTAGGCAGAACAAAAAGAGTTTGGGGAGATTGGCAAATGCAGTCTGAAAAGCACCAACAAAACTGTCTTGTTTGTGCTTCCTAAAAATAGATGAGGAAATCCCTAGATCTGGGACAATTTCTTAAAGCTAGAATAGTGGCTTTCTCTGAGAAACAACTGCAGTCTTGCAGCTGTTGCAGCTGCATCTGCCCTTCACTCTCAAGTTTTCAGAGCAGCAGGATGCTTTAGGAGGTTATGATTCTCCACAATCAGAAGGAAGGCATTCTGTTGTGCACACAGTAAAGAAATCTTAAGAGCAAGTAGCCCTGCAATCAAACCTTGAAACAAGGATGAATAGGGAAAACAACTGTTCAGTAATGATCCACCTGAACTTTGCATCTGTTTTTGAAGCTGTTTATCTCCATACAAAAACAAGTGAAAGAGTGTAGTGCCTACACAATGTTTTTCATTCCTTCAAAGAACTGGGCAGAATGCAGGCAATGTTACTTCCAGTGTTTTAGTGGGGGCTTTTGTCTTTATATGGCTAATGGTTATATGTTGTAAGGAGGAAATTATTTTAATATTGTGTAACATTATAATCTGGATTATTGCTTTTGATTTGAGCACTCAGACAATAAACTAATTGGATTTTTTTTGGCCCTTGTTACCCTTGAACAGTTTAAGACACGTTTGGCATGAAAATGCATCCATGTGGCAGCAGAAAGGAGAGCAGCTTTCCCGTGGGGGCCCCAAGAAGCTGTTGTCTGACAACAAGCAGCAAAGTGGCAGCTGAAACGTTGCTGCAATGCCCACAGAAATGGTGAGGCCTGGGTCCCTCTGCTCCTGCAATATTGCACAGGGTTTGCCAAAGAGCTTTGCTTGGTTGTGGCTTTTCAAAATGTAATTTCTTGACTTATTGGCCTTTAAGAAAAAAAGAAAAAACAAACCCAAACCTCTTTGGAAAGTGCTTTCCTTATCAGGCTCATTCAGATAAACTCTGAATTCTGAAGTCATTGTGTTTGCACTGAAAGCATTGGTATCATATCTCTGTATCGAAAACCACTAGAAACTGAGTGGGGGAAGGACTCAACCAGGAATTAGTTTTCTGTATATTGTCCTTGATTGAGGATTGCATGATTTTACAATTGAGTACATGAGGTTGAATTCCAGATCTGAGCTTGGTGTGGTGATGTGCAAGTCAGGTTGCAAGATCAGTTATCTCTGATTTTGTTTAAAATAAAACTTCTGCTTGCACAGCTGAAAAGTTGCCAAGTCTTAGTCTAATTTAGTTTTGATTTGCTAAGGGGCTTTCCACGTGTCTTGGTTTACGATAAGCAAAACGTGCACCATTATGGGATGTAATTATTTTGTTATTAAAGAAAGGGAAATAATGTGGGTTTTTTCTGTCTTCCTTCTTTCCTTCTCCCCCAGAAAAAAAATAGTGACATCAGGTACAGGAAAGAGAGATTCCTCTCTGTGTGGGTGACATAGTAAATAATGTATTTTGACACAATTAAGGGCTAAGAAGGCATCAGGTAATTCTCTCCTTTCATAAGGAATCTTACTGTTGTTAACTTACAGTTCACTAAAACTATTGTGATACTGGCAGATAAATTAATGAATAGTGAAAAACCTCAAATCCTAATTAAATCCCACTATTACTTCCAGGAATGGTTTATCTCCTCTCCAGGAATACTTGATTTGAACAGCTTGTTTAACAGGAAGAGCTATTGATCCCTTCAATAACACTTCAGAATCATTAAGAGGAAAAACTTTAATCTCCTTCAGCTCTTTGAAGTTGCTTTGGTTAATGTCATCTGCAATGCTGAAGAGCTAATGACGTTCTTGAAAGATATTTCCAACATCATTCTCTCTTGCCTTTTGTGCCCTGCTGCCATTACCTGGCTGCTCACAGGGTTAGCTGTGCAGTAAAGCAGGAAGGTACCAGTAGTACCTTCTAGTAGTAGAGCATGTGCTTGCCTGCTCCATTTCGAAGGTTTTATATTCTCCTTCTAAAGTCTTCCTGGTGGAAGTAAACACATGTATCAGAGATTTTTTTTTTTAACTTCTGATTAGTTATTCTGTGCTTCTGCTATCTCAGCATTTTGAGGCTTGGTCTTAGAAGTATCTTCAAGTCATTAAATTTCATTCTACAAAGGCCCTTGATAACATGATTGCATCTGTCTATACAGCAGAAAATTCTCACTGTTTCTAGACCTAATTTCTTATTTATTTTTCTAAACAATTACAAAAAATTCAACTTCAAATCTGATAGTTTTCCTTACCAAGGCCCACACACCCTTGTTCATGTGAAGTGCATTACTGAGCCTTAAAATACCTCTAAATATTTCATGTGATTTGAATCATGGACATTATCTCAAAGAACACTAAATATTCCAGAAGGTGCAACCTTCTCTGAGAAGCAAGTTGCATGGAATAGCTAATACCCTCATTAAAAACATTATTTTTGACTGGCTTTAGTAACACATACATTGGCTTCTCTAGGAATGTAAAAATTACTTTGAGAGACTGATACTAGAAAATCAAAAAATTGTGTGTTGGTTCTATACAGCACTTCAGAATTGCTGAATTGTTACGAGAAGGTTCATTTTCTTTAAAAAATCCTCAAATCCATCCAGGAGATCTAGAAGTGGGTCTGGTAGTTCTAGAAGGCTCAAATGATTGCATGCAGAGCCACTGCCCGTTCTGTGGCAAAGCTTATGGCTTCAAGTAGGAGATCATCACTCAGGGTTAAAGACATTTTGAAAGATGGGACTAGAAGTATCTTGCAGGGTTTTATATTTTTTGATGGCTAGCTTGTTCTTAGTTTTTAGTGTTTATGGATGAAATGATAGTTGTAACACTTTATTCCTAAAACAGTTTTGCCAGTGGCTTGCCTTCTGTTTTTTAACTTGCCATTTCCATGGTTTTTTTCCAAATATACACAAGCACTACTTCAACTAATGCTTAATATGAATTTCTAAGCACGGTATAAAAACAAAATATTATGAAAGTTAAATAGAAGGTATAAGCTGCATTTTATAGCCAGTATAAACACACTTGGATGTTTTATAGCCATCAATATTATCTCCTTTGACACCTGAGGCTTGTCCCTAGGAGACAGAAAGCAGAAACTTCCTGGAATTTCTTTAATTAGCCTGTTCATTTCACTTAATAAAACAAGAAATCAAAACCATATTGTGTTTCTTACACAGGATTCTTAGAAAATGTAATGTAGAGTATGTAGCTCTTATATCTGAGCAAAAGTGCAAATAATTTTGAGATTTCCTAGTATTTTAATAATTTTGTTACTGATTGCACATTAGAAGTCTTTGCTTATGGGATATGCCAGTAAGTGTGCACATGAGCAATAAGAAAGCTCATAAAAAGTGGTGTTAAAGTGCATTCAGAGCAGCTGCAAATAGGAAAAAACAACAAAAAAAAAAACCAAACAAGCCTTTTGCAATTATAAATAGTTTTGATACCATTAGCTCTAAAGATCACCTGGAACCTGCTTCAAGAGAAATGTTGTGCATGTCAGCATCAAAGTTTAAGATCATATGATTTAGCTACCTGCTACACAGGTAGCATCAGCTATATCCTATGCACAGTACCTGTTTATGATGTAACTCTCACACATTTATGCGCATCTAGGAAATCCAATTAAGTGCAGTCATGATGTAAAAGTCCTTAAAAATTCTTTCATGAAACACACTTTGTTCAGGAAACACAGGCAAGAGGGAGCTTTTATCCTTTCGTGCACTTCTATCCAAAAATGGCATAATTTCTCCTAACATCAGCCTAAACACAGCACATTCTTTAGATTTCAAGTAAACAGCATTAGTTTAGTTTTAAAATTAAGACTGTTCTTGTGTGCTTTCCCCATTAGATCTTACGGCATTCATTTCTACTGTAACCAGGAAAAAAAATCCACATCTAAAGGTTGTCCTTGTCACCTATTTCTGTCAAACATTCTTTCATGACCCAGAGAGCCAAAAGCAGGTGTGTTAAGCCCATTTTTCCTTTCACTGATGTACACCACGCACTGCATCCCAAGCTGCTCTAAGTTGTTGTGGGGACATAGTGCAAGTCCTGTGGATCAGGATAGGATGCCAAATGTGAGTATCTGATGTGGTGATTGTGATTTTGTGATTTAAAACAGGAGCTGTGGTGGATGTTATACATATCTCCCTTTCTTCAGCAATGATCAGAAAATGCAAGATGCAAGTTCCTCCTAATAACTGTTATTTTGCTACTCTGTACACTGTGGATAAAAGGAAAAAAAACCCTCAAAAATCTACAGAATAGCATAGATCCTAGTAAAACACTGATTTTGTCTGATTTGCAAAGTTTGTTCGTAGCTGCTGCAGTTGATGCAGGATTCTCTTTCACTCTATGCCTGTATAATGTTGAGTAATATTTGGCTTAAATGATTTTGCCATTAATAATGAACAACAGCAGCATCCAAAAGACAGGCTCAAATGGCAGTTCTGTTATCAAAGGGAGAAAGATTATCCAAAATGCTGTCAATGTGCAATGGCTGTTCTGGGTTTGGTAATAGGCCTGATGTTATATTCAAATCACTGTCATTTATATAAATATTAATTATAACGAGCAAGCTGGCTGGTCAGCCTTCAAACTTTTTATTGATGACTTTTAAATTAGCTAAAATAATTGAATTTATCTTACTGAAGAAGAGGCAGAAATCTGCCTTGCTGTTTTCCAAGGAGTAAATGTTCCATTGCAAATACTGTGAACTCCAAATCTGCTTGGACAGGCAGCCCTTGGCCACTTCCCTGCCTGCCCCACAAACTTCCAGCAATTACACATTAAAAGCTAAATTAAATTCTGCACATAACAAGGCTTCTACAAATGCTGTTTTCCTCCTGTCAAGGGGATCTGTAGCAGGAAGACACTAACTGTGATAAGATGCTACCCCTATTCATCAGGTACCATCTCACCATGTCTTCACTTTTACTGCTTCCCATTAATACAGGACAGCTTTAATTTATAGTGGGTTGGGGTTTTTTTCCTTCACACAACATTATATTTACTAGCTGGGAACCTGTTTTTACAGTTGTGTATAAATCTTTTAAAATGTCAGTGATTAATTTTAAAATCTCATTTATCACTATATGATTAGTGCATTAGTTAAGGTTTGAAGAATAAATGTCAAGTAATTAGAAGCAATTTTGTAACAGACTCTCAGACAAGGTGATGGATCACAGAAAAGTCACTGGAAAATAGGCCACTGGACTCATAGTGCTCAGCACCCAGAGCAAGACAGTAAAAGGAGAGGAGCCAAAATTAAAAAAAAAACCTGAACACTAGAAACCAATCCCAAACCCCAGTGATGATATTTTACATGAAAGATGAAGCTGTATTAACTGATTACAGTTTCTAGAGAACTTTGAGATTTGAAAGATGAGGCAAGAAGCCTCTGAAGGACAATGAGAAGGCCAGAAAATAGCATGTTACACATTTATTTCTCTTCTGGAGCCTTTACCCTTGAGGCACACTTTGTAATACACCCACAAATATTCCTACCAGGTGGCAAATACGATGGCAAGGGGGGGCTTTTCAAGGGCTAAAGATCCGGGGAAACAAAACACCAAGCTCATCCTTGTTGCCATTTAAACCAAGGCCGTGCACACCGAGGCTCTCTTTTGTTCTCTCCCCTGCGAAAGAGCAAACCTGTGAGCTGGGGTCTCCAGGAAGGAAGAGCCCCTCCGGCCAGCAGCGCCAGGTGAGAGCTGTGCCGGCCGCTCCCGAGCATCCGCATTTCCTCCCGCGGTCCCTGTGCACGGCACAGCCATGGGAGTTGGTGCTCGGGGAGCTCCAGCTCTTTTCTAATGAAATTCCCAGAGTTGTAGTTAAATCATTGTTATCGCTTCTGCAAAAGATGTGCTGGCTTGATAAGGCATTACGTAATTTTAAGATAATGTTGTTATTAAAGAGATATCTCTGTGAGGATTTCAGGTCCATTCAAAAGCAGGATGTGGTGGCAGGAACCTTCGCCTGGTGAATTTCGGGCTAATGTTTTTTTTCTGCTTTGCACCTTTGATTTGTCCCCGCTGTGCTGAGGCTGCCGGCCCTCGTAAAGCCAGAGGTGCCATAGGTAAATGTACAGATGTGCCATGGGTAAATGTACAGATGGGTACGGGCACACCCTGTGCTGGCCAGCACCCGTGGGGGCTCTGGGGATGAGCCTGATGGTGAAGTCCTTCCAAAAGCTGTTCCTGCTGCTCCCTGAAGGCTGCTGGAGCCAGGGCCAAAATATCCTCCTAAGCCGTGCAAAGAATCTAATCAGAAATAACGATTGAGCTCAGTTTTGAAAACTCTATTCCAGGCAGAGTAAAGTACAGTAACTAACTGTGAAATGACAACACGCTTCCCTAGGTTTTAGCAATAACTGCACTAATAGCAAAGGCATTATCAGACAATTGAAATTACTAATCAAAGCACTCAGGCTGATCTTAACTGTAGTATTCATACTGCCTACCACAAAAAATAGTTTAACACTCTGAACAGGAAAGCATTTTTAATGTAAACATGCAGTTGAATAGTTAGCAAGAAAAGATTTGGGAGCAGTGGAAGAGTAAAAGTTGGCCATTTAATTGAAGGAAGTTGGAATGAAAGCTTGGGATTTAATTCCAGGAAATGTAAGGGGGAAAAAAATCTGAAGATCCAACTTATTTCCAAAAAGCCAAGGAAAACACTCCGTGCACACAAAGGTCAAATCATGCAGGCAGGATTGCAAAGATATTTTGCATTGCTTTTTTTCAAACCAGTTTTCATCTCTGTTTAACCTTCTTTTAGCCCTGCAATTGAAATATTATTTCTTGGTAGTCCATCTGCTTAGTAAACATTTGTACTTTATACATGCAAAATGAAAACATTAAATCAGGTCCATCATGCTAGAATTCATTTGGGAAGGAATAAAAAGAAGGAAACAATCCCTCTTACATTTATTTTTTTAACTTTGCACACTAAGTGAAGTATATAAACATAAAACCCTATGTTTTGAAATATATGACAGACATAACAAATGCCATATTTTTGTCTTAAAGGATATTTGGACGTCTTGAAAACTCCCCACGATGTTTTCCTTTGGTTCTCTACAACAAAGATTAGGCAGAATTTTTAACGTGAACACCTGAGTGCAGCTAACTGCACAAACCACCTGTTTTTTAGACAGGTGTTTATGCTTTATCTGCCTCGTGGAAGGAAAGGTGTTTTATTCACTTGCTGACCCTGAGCTGCATTCACAGAACTGAAACCATTAATTGCAGCCTATGCAAATGCTTTTCTTCCTTCAGGCTCTTCTCTGCCAAAAGCCTTCTCTGGCAGGCAGGTTTCCCACTGCACGCCCGCCGCCACAGGAGAAGGTGGGACCGGCTCCGTGAGGTCCGTGAGAACACCGGCAGAGCCCGCTCGCCCTGGCCGGGGTGCGCGAAGCCTCTGCGGAGGGCGGTGCGTTCGCACGGCTGCAGCGGATCCCGCCTGCGTGGATGGCGCTGCGGCTGGGTTTGAATCGTCAGCGCGCACCTGTGAGGGGACGGGAGCGCTGCTGATCCCGGGAGACGCGGGGCTGCTCAGCCTGCTGTGCCAGCCTCTGTGGGGAGGGTCTGCTTTCGGGCGGAAAATGCCGCCTGCACAAGCCACTTACACCGGCAGCGGTGCTGCCTTTTCAATTAAGCGCTTTTAGCGCTGAAATTGACAGTCCTGGACAGCGAAAAACGATGACAGCTGGGCTGGCTGAAGTCTCTCGCACGAAATATTTTGAGGGGAAATCTATGTGTTTGCAATCTTCGTGGCTGCTGGCATATAAGTGGGAATTTTCACCTCGCTTTAAGGAGTCATGTTTTTCACAGGACCATTGGCTCTTCTGCCGGACCAGGCAGGCGCAGCCCTGGCACGGCCGAGGAGGCACCGGCCGGGGGAGCGGTGCTTTCCACGGGGCATCTCCTCAGAGGAGCAGCGGTGTCCGGGACGGCCCCAGCGGTGCCCGAGGGCCGAGCCGGAGCCGCGTGCGGGCTGGGCCCGGGGCCCGCGCGGGCCGTCCCGGCAGGGACGCGCTTCCCTTTGTGCCCGGCGGCGCGGNCCGGCGGGCGCGGGGCTGCCGCCCCCATTGTCTGCGGCGCGGCAGCGCCTGGGCGTGGGCGCCGCCCCGCAGGGCCGGGCCCGGGGCTGCGGGAATAACGCCCCGGCGGGGGCTCGGCCGCCACGGGCAGAGAAAAGTTAGGGTGCCTCGGGAAGCCACGGCCGCCGAGGGGCTGTGCCGGAGCCGCGGGCTGACCCGGGGCACCCCCGGGAGCGCCGGGGACACGGGGCGCAGCTGGCCGCGGCCAGCCCGGGAAAGGAGGCTCTGGGAGTGCTGCTCTGGCCGTGCTTCACAGCCGGGGGCGGCGTGGTGGGAAGCGGCTTGAGAAAACTCTAGTTTAAACTGTTGAACATGTGGGTTCTGCTAAGTAACGTTCTTAAATTAGGCTTGCTTGTGTTTAACGTGCGCGGTTTTACGGCGGGCAAACAAACAAAAAGGCTTCAAATTGTGTCTGGCAACATTAGGTAGATGCAGCAATGCAAAGGAAACCAGAAATGAGTGTAACTAAGGTCAGTACAGAGTTAACAGGATAATCGGCATACCCGATTATACTTCTTTTAAGAAAGAAGCTCGTGCACCACAAGTGATTTCTAGTGAATAGAGGATGCGAAGTCTGTTCATTGTGTTTAGACTGTGGATTTTATTTCATTTGTAAACAAATGGCTTGCTTTCATTCATTTTCTGATTCTTGGTCAAGTACAATTTCTTAAAAGATTAAAACCATTTTTTTGGGTTTTCTTAAAAATTGACACCTGCTATATTATTCTGCGTATTTACCCCCATCTAAGAAGAAGTTTAGCACGTGTTGCAAGATAGCTCCCTGCAAATCAAGTCTATGCTGCGTTGGATTTAGCTACAGTGCTGTCTCCCATATTTATATTTCCTGCTCGAGATTTTCAGGATGCAAAGGGTTCATAGGTCAAGGTAAACAGTCTCTGTTGTTATATGCCTGATCTTGTCACTGAGTTCATGGGACTTCAGGAGCTGCAGGTAGGAGGGCCCTGCAGGTTGTCAGGCGGGGGATGAGGATCAAGCTCTTTAACTTAGAAGTGAAAGTGAACGCAGAGATCAAATGGCAGATTGGCTGTTTTGAAAAACAAACCAAAGTCATGTTTATGTTACATTGTATCATTTTGAATCAGATTGTTTGAAAATGTATAGTTTGTTGCACTGGCACTGAAAGTAAATATTGTTGTTTTCCCTAACAGAAAAAAATTTTTAGGCTGAAATACACACATTCTCCATGCTGAGTGTCATTATAATCTTTGTCTGCAAAAATGAAAAATATTTTAATTTTAACTTTTAAAGAAAGTGGCGTTCTTATATCAGCTACCTTTTTTTTTAAAACTTATGTGATTCTTTTCCAATTTGTGTGTGTTTGATCGACTGCATGATATATTCTATTAATACAAATTTGCATTACAAAGTAACTTGGTGGTTTTGTGTGTTATCACATCTGTTGTTACAGTAAATGTCATTGATACATGTGAAAGATAACGAGTCAAGAAAAGATAGAATGGGGTGCTCTGCCGTGTCTGTCTCGTTTTTAAACATTATCTTGCTGAGGGTAAAACCTCAGGATTGCACCCTTTTAAGAAAACAAAAAGTGACAATAAAACAAAAACTTGACAATAAAACAGTGCAACAAATATGGTTCATATGCATCAACAAATGGATGTGATGCCTTTCACAAATGTAAAAGCTTTACAGTATGTCAAACTATGAATGCAGGAGTGTGAGTTGTGTAAATGCAGAAGTGTATGTGAGTGCAGTGTCTTTGCAGATGTGGTTGTGATTAATTTATGGTTGAGCTAGCACAGCTTACTGTGTTGCTGTGAGTCCTCTGAGCTGGGGTAGCTTGCCACACTTTGTCTCAGCACATAACAAAGGCAGACTACAACATGCTTGCTTTGAGCTTCAGGAACAGTGTTCAGCCTTTATTATAAATGCTGGCTGCAGATGGATAGTTACATTTTCAGTTACTGCACTGGAGCTGACCCATAGTAAATCATTAAAAATATAACCCCCAAAAGAGGGGGGTTTTGTTTATTTCAACGTAACCCCCTACCAATAGCAGCAAATCTGAGGAAAGGCAAATTAAATGTCTGAATTAATTTATCTGTTTTAAGGCATTAGCAGCTGTAACTGTGCTATTTTAAATTCACATCTATCTTATACCAGTAAAATTGTCCTGAGCAAACAGATCTCAGGGGAGTGGTTTCTTTGGTTCTGCTCACTCACGTAAATTCTAGGCTCAATGTTGTGTTTTTATTTTCCCTAGCCCATAATGATATATCACATTGAACCAAATTTCACCATTCTCAGGCTGCTTCTAATAAGTTGTGCTCCAAAAGCATGTAAAATTTGACATAAATTGCCATTTCACCTTTGGTGGGGGAGAAAATTCCCCAAGTTTCCTAGGTCTCTTTCAATCAGTGTTTACTGGTATGTGCACAGCAAGGGAGAGGGTTGGGTTGGGAAATGTCCTAACGTGCTCTAGGGAGTGTTTTATGGCTCTTTCAGTGCATGGTGCAAAGACTCTGCTAGAAGGGGGCAGGTCTGGAGACCAGGCTGACATTGTTGAGATCCTGGATTAGCAGGAACACGCTTATCAGGAGGTTGAAAGTCAGGTCCTGTTGGAGGTTGCCCTTTGCCATTGTCCTCCGAGCAGCCCCACATTGCCACAGGAGCACTGTCTGCAGTTCACACCTTTGAGGGGGCAGCTTGAGACTCTTGGGAAAGTTGGTTGTGAAAAGAGTTTGTAGTATTAGAAATGTATCAACAGCATTTTTCTGCAGAAAATCACATAAAGCCTAAGGGGTTCCTGACTTACCCCTTTTCACTTACAGCCTGTTGTCAAGATTACAATGCAGCAATAAAGTACAAGGGAAGAAAACATTAAGACCCTTCACGTTATCAGTTTTAGTTATTTTGAAATTCTTTTCTTCGTCTTGTCATTGTCTCTCACTCATGACCTTCCAAGATATCCTGTGCTGACAGGTGGCTGGATGGAAGGTATGTAGGGGGCTGCCCATGTTCCCCTGGTGCAGTGGTACAGATGATGAGTCTGTGATGTGGGTTATGGGAAAGAGGAGCTCAGCTGCTCCACAGATGGGAAGAGGAAGAGCAGCCCTGTTGGAATTAGTCAGCAGTGGGAGAGCCTGGGAGTTGTTAGGTGGAAACATACCTCTGTTACCTCAATCATGCTGGCTACTTCAGGCAGTGTGTCATCCCAGCAGGGTTCATAGTTAACGCAGGGTTAACACTCACAGATGTATGCTGTGATTTTGGGCTGTTCAGGGCAGGAACTTGGGCTCCAAGATCCTTTTGGGATACAACTCAGGATATTCAATGACTGTGTGATAAAGTTACAATGGCAGAAATAGCCTGTTGTGGCCAGAGGTGGTCACCCATATGTGCCATGCCTTTTTGTGGTGCCAGCCAAAGCAGGCTTTCACCAGTACATTCAGTTTGTGTTCCACTGGCCAAGCACTTGGAATGCAAGTTTGATTTAACAGTGGAAAGCAGATCCTGCACAAGGACTGCATGAGCAAAGGACTGGAAAACAGTCAATTTCTCTGAGAAGCAGAAAAATATGCTGTCTGATCCTTTTGTTTGTTGCAGGTAATAGATGCAATAAGTTTGATATCCATGTGCATTGCTTATTAAGAGTCGGTGGGGGTTTTAAATTCATCTTATTCCACACAAAGTGTGCATTTTCAGTGCATGTGTGCCTTTCAGATGCAGTGTGTGTAAATGTCTGGAACCTGAGCAGATGCCCAGTTCTATTGCTGTTTTTCCTCCTACAGCACAGTCCTGTTGCCTTACAGAAGGCTGTGGTTATTACAGGTGTAGCCTCCTTTTTCTCTCTATTTCTTGCTGCCTGATGCAGCAGCTGGAATGGTGTATAAGCCATTCTCTAACATCTCAGCACAAAGCCTGGTGGCTGCATGCCCAGCCTTTGGGAAGCTGGGCTGAAGCCACTTGCCTGGTTTAGCAGAGGTGGCTTAGGATGCCCACCACTCCTGCTGTGCTGAATCCCTGCAGGATAGCAGCTTCCTAGTGTCAGGAAGAGCAATCAGTCACATTCCTATGGCTCGACTTCCTAAAGCCATCTGTTAATAGCCTAAGATGTGAGATTGCACAGTGACAGGGCAGAGGTGCACGCTGTCATTCCACTTGGATGATTCAACTATTGGAAAGATAACAAACAACACAGAGGGAAAAGGAGGGGAAGTATTAAGTTATCCCACTGTTAGCTTGTGTCTTTGAATATCCTGAAAAGTGTTTAAAGAAAGTCAACATTGTACTTTGAAAGAAAAATAGTTTTGTTATGTTTAGTGCTTGCGAGTTGTCCTTGTCTTTTATGAATTTCCTTCCTGTTCATTTATTTGCTCATCAACTCTCTTGTGTGAACGAAGGAAGACATTTCAAAACACCAGGAGAGATCTTCATGGACATATTTGTCATTAGTTATCCATGCTCTTGCCTTCTTGCTCGGAGCCTGCCAATGGATAAAAACTCATCCCTGAGTATTGGTGGTTAAGAAATGAGAAACGAAGCAATTCTCTTTTAATCTTCAAAGTGCTTGCACTCTGATGAGTGGCTACAGCTGAATGGGATTAGAGACAGAGCTGTAGTCAGCATGACAGATATGGTTTTGTAAGTAGATGATGAACAAGGGCAGTTTTTAGAGAGATCTTTAGGGAAAATATCAGAATGAAAGGAACAAGCAATACATTGCTACAGGCAGAAAGGGCAGGGACAAAGAAGCTAATGATACCTCTGTTTCAGGTGTCCATGCATTTCTGAAGGAGCACGGAAATAGTAATTTGCTCACTTAGCAGAACTGCTTCCACGGCTCTGAGCTCTGATGTAGTACTACACAGAATTAATTGTCTGTGACTATTTTATACTATGGGTATGAAGTGAACCTTTTGAAATAAGTTCTTCCATACTTGAAATAGTAATTAACAAATTATTGTTTCAAATTCTATGCATCTGTGATTTCTGTTCTCCATGTAAACTGTGCTCACTGACTCATGACTGATTCAAAAGGTAGGATATACTTATGTTGGTTCAAGTACATATTTTCTAATGTGTCAGTCTTAAAGAGAGAAACTTTTCTCTAAATAAATGGTTTTTTTGCTTGGGAAAGCATTAATTTTTAGAGTGCTTGATTGGCACAGGTACAGAGAAAGTAAGTGTTCCTCTAAAAAGTGGCTCACAACAGGTAATGCTGCAGATTCTCTGTAGGATACGAAATACTCAAAAATTAATCTGCTCTTTTCTTGTTTTGTGTGCAGAGCCTTCTAAGAACAGGAAATACACAGATCACCTACAATTCAAGTTCTTCTCTATATTTTCTCTATATTTGTCCCTGAGCTATGCTTAAAACTTGTGGCTACCTGTGATTGTAAAGTTTATTGACAGAGCCCCTTAACAAAAGAGTCCACTTGTACCAGAAAAGTGGTCTCTGAATATGTTCCTTAACTGAAGTAGGTAATGGAAGCTTGTTCATGGAATTGGGACATTTATATTGTTTTTGTCACTACAGGGAACATAAATGTAGAATGATAGGAATGGTAACTATCATGGATGCTTCTAGGCCAAAAAGAAAGTGAAGAACTTTGAAAACTGTTTGAAGAGCATAAGGTGAGCAACAAAGTGAATACATGTCCCATGTGGCACTGCCTGTGCTAGGTGTGTTTCAGCAGAAAAGCAGTGAATTCAAAGTGATCTTTTTAACCTGGTTGCAACAGATACTCTTGAAGTGGTTAGCCCTTGCTTCAAATACTTGAGCTTCATTCAATATTAACTGGTACCAAGCTAATTTTAGAGGACATTTAAGCAATTCAACATCTAGTCACAATGGGAACTACAAATAGTCTAATTAGATGAAACTATTTAGGGATATTAGTACAATGTTTAGGTTTGGGTTTTTTTTAACATTTAAAAATGAAGGTGGTTTGTTAAAAATTGAAACCATTTTAGAGAGAATCTAGACCTTCTAACTCCCATTCATGTGTCTGGGAGGAGAAATGTCCAGGTGCTAAGAGTCGTAAGAACATTTTCTCGTAAGTGCTGTGCTAACTTTTCATGATTTATAGAACCTAATGAAACAAATAAGGAGAGCAGGCTTGAAAAGGTTTGCCAGCAATGCAATCAAAAGAAAAATCTGTATAGGATCTATTAACTAGTAAATTGGTATAAGTTGATCAAAATACCAGAGAAGCGACACTAACAGTGTAGACAAGGATGAAAAAATTTGAGTCATGGCTTCTCAGCTTTAGTGCCTAGAAGTGTGCTTCACACAGTGGCTGGTATAAAACTGTGTTTGCTTTCAGTTGTGAGTATCAGAATAAGAATGTAAAGAAATCAGAAGTTTGAGGATTGTTGCTGAAACTGGAAAGGACATGTCCAGTTGTATGCTCAAGTAATGAATTAAAGTGAGATTTTTAAATTTTCTCCAAGAAGATTCTCTTATGCTATCATCAGCTCAGGCACATCATTGAACAATTGCATCCCTTTCCTCCTTGACACCAGCAGGTCCACTAAGAATGGAGACAGTCTGTGTAACACAGAATCTCATCTGATGATGTTGAAGTGAAAGACACTCTGAATGTGAGGATCTAGGAAGGTTTCCTGATGTACACTTCACATTGGCCAAGGGCTGATGTTTCGTATTTAAATGTGGGGTTTCTTCTGTTTGTTTTGGACTCAGCTGATGCTTTTTGCTTTGTCAGGTTTTGGGACTTTATTCTGTCACTAATTGTCTTCAAGAGGTTTTACCTGTTTTTTTCAAGTGTACAAAAAGTTTTCCATTGACAGAAAGCACATTTCAGTGTCAAGGAAAGATTGTGTGTGCTCACAGTGGCAGTACTACAGTCATAATTTAAATACTGCTCTAATAGTAAACTCAAAGTGCAAGCCTTTTGGAAGACTGATGTTTTTGTTGAATAAAGGCAGATTAATCAGGATCCCCCAGGGGTGCAGACATGGGTAACTGCTCTGTGCAATCTAAGCTGAATGAGCATTGTTGGACAATTCTGTTTTTTCTGACCTGGGGTGTAGCATCCACAGCTCAGGCTACTGAGCTGCTCCACCCTGTGGACAGAGATTGTACAGTTCTGCACACAAATGTCTTCACAAGGAAACAAAACACACCCGAGACCTGCCCCAAGGGCTCTTATGTAGTTATTAGCAGAAGATGAGATGCTTCCTCCTCCCTCATAAAATCATCAACTGGCTTGGTTATTCTTCCAGTGCCATGGATTGTATCTGGCTTGTACATCTTCACAAATGATGGCAGAAAGTTTAAAACCCTCTAGATGTTGCTTTTTTGAGTCTGTGTTGAAACAAGGAAAAATACCATTTAAGGTCTCTGAAATATTTGGTCTTCTAAAGCATTTAACAATACAGTTAGGACTTGGTAATTGCATGACATCTGGGCCTCAGGCACCCTTGCTGGCCATGCCCAGGAAGATGCTGGGAAGAATTCCTGCAGTTCTCCATGCCATTCTGAGGGTTTGGTTGTGTGTGGAGTGAATGATTGGTCATTGTCCTGGTTCTAGTCAGGGGGAGGGAGCGAGGGAGGGAGGTTGGTCACACCCAGCTGGGAAGCCAATAGAGTTGCTGTGTGTGCAGCAGCCTCTGTGAATACCTAAGAATTGGTTGACATTTGACATTTACAGCACTCTGAATGAAAAAGGCATATAAAATGAAAATTATATACTTGAAGTGATTTGAAAGTTATTGGAAATTGTGCTCATAAAATTCTATTTATACATCTGTGAGTCTAATTTCCATGATATATTTTGATACATTCATCCCTGAATTTATTTTCATGACCTTATTAGCTGTTCTGTGATAAGCATCATGAAGACTGGTCATGTCGGGGCTGGTTTGCTTTTGGTTAAAATTTTGTTGATGCTGATGGGATGTGGTAAAGTGGTCTGTTTTTCATGTGACCAAAGCTTAGTCCCTTGGGAGAATGCATTAGGAAAACTGCATTCTCTGGTTGTGGACCTCTGAAGAGGTTGCAGGCTGGACCTTCCTGCTCACAGTGAGCAAGTAACTTCCTTTTGGTGTCTGCCAGGTCTGTAAGGAAGCCACTGTCACATCCGGCTTTGGTGCAGGTGGCAGGATCTGGCTCTGCTGAACACGTCACATGGTTGGGTCTGGGTGCTCCTGGTGCTGGTGGGAGGTGGTGGTTTCCTCTCTGCTACAGTCCTCACCTCCATCTCCTTCCTGCTTCCTTTGTTGCAAGAGTGGTCTTGCCATTTAAGAAGCTGAAATAAAAATATGTTTTCTGGTCTTGATCAGAAGCTGAATGTCCCAATGCAGCTTGCTTGTGTGAAAGTTCACTCAAAACATAAAGGTAAAACTCTGCTTCCTAAATACTAGAATTGTTTTGTTGCCCATGGCATTGTGGTGTGCTACCACAGCTACAGAACCACAGCTGCAACCATCTAAATTACATAGCAAGTACAATAGAGCATCATAGAATCACAGAGGGCTTTCACTTGGAAGGGACCTTAAAGGTCATGTAGTTTCTACACCCCTTGCCATGGGCAGGAACGCCTTCCACTGGAGCAGAGCCCTGTCCAGCCTGGCCTTGAACACTTTGAGTGATGGGGCAGCCTCAGCATCTCTGGGCAGCCTGTTCCAGTGCTCAGCACCCTCACAGTACAGTATTTCATGTAGGAAAGTTTTAGAATACTGCTGCAGCAGTGGATAAGGAGGGACTAAATTATTTCTTCTGTGGTGTAAATAGGGGACTGTGAAAAAAGGAGGAGAACAGATCTGAAAAACAAACTCGGTGCCTTAGTGCAGTACCTGACCATTCCTTGTGCTCGCATTGGCAGGGTACAAGTCATTCTCCTCAATGCTGAATTATTATCTGATACATATGCAGTCCAGAGCAGACTACAGACTATAAAAGTTGCTGATAATTATTTGGTAGGGCCAGTCTTCCAGTGTTTTTATGCTGTGCTTTATGGTTTCCATGTGAATCTGGACACAATGTTTCAGTGTGATCTGGGATCATTTTTCATTTTTAAGAAAGCCTACAAAAAAACCCCAAACAGGATGTACTTCTTCCTCACCTCTCTCTTACAGGCAGAACATGCACATGTGGGTTTATCCTTCTAATTAAGGAAGCATAATTTTGACAGAGCAATTAATTCTACTGATTTCCTTTTTGGCTTTTTTATTTTTTAAGCAGTACATTTATAAATGGGGCTTAACAAATATTGAGAAAAATCTTCCGTGATTTAATAGAAACAGAAGGGGAGGAAGCTTGTCACAGCATTCTTTTCCAGTGGTGAGCTCATGTGCCTGTAGCTGTGCTGTTGCTTTATTGTGGTGCTCAGGGAGCTCCTGGCTGACCTGTGTATTTCCCAATGCCACATCATGTCAAAGCAAGCTGTGGCCACAGTCCCCTCCCTGCACCCTTGTGTGCCCCTCCTGAGTGGCAGAGCAGCAAGCACAGCAGTAACTCGATGGAGCATCTTGTGTTCCTTAGATTTTATTGAAACTGTACTATGTAAGAAAATACCCCCACCCCAATCCACCTCCAGCTGCATTAGACCAAAGATGATAATTTAGTCTCAACTTGCTCTTCTGCAGGCTCAGAATTAGCAGGAGCTGAGCCAGAGTCCCTGTGTGCCAGCTGTCCCAAAGCATGGTGAGCCCCAGGCTGGGACACAGCGTGCAGCACTCCTGGGACAGGAGCCCAAGCAGCCTCTGAGATGAGTGAGTTGCAGACTGCTCTGTCAGGGGGAGAGCTCACTCTGGCCAACTCAGCTTGTTGACTTTTTTTCTCACTTAGTAGGAAGGTCTATGAGAAGCAGAAAGATCTTTTTTTATTGCTTTTTTTGGTGGGGTGGTGTTGATGCTGCTGTTAATAGTGATTTTAAATGCAAAAAACTGGCATTTTGCTTCTCCCACTGCTGTGCAAGAGCAGCTGTGGAAGACACAGGCAGGGCTTGCCATGTCTCAGAGCTGTCTTAGCACTTGCCCTTCTTTCTCTACGGGTATCCTGTATATCATGGTCTCTGACAATTGCTTGCAACGTTCTGCCTCACAGCAGTTTTCACCAAGCTGTGTCAGGCCAGGACCATTTTTAAATTATAAAATTGATTTTTGATCTGTCACATCCTATCACTGTCCTTCTGTCTGTCTGTATGTGTTTTCCTGTGCTGTCAATTGCCATGATAGGGTTCTTTTTATAAAGTCAGTGGGGCTGGAGACACAAAAAAAACCTGTTATCCAGAGAGACAGTGTTGACGGGGGGGAACACTGGATTAGCAAGACTTGGGAATAGAGATACTGATCTTTCTTTGATGAACTCATCTGCAAGAGCCTCTGCTTCTCTCACCAGCTACTGTTCCTGTTTTCTGTTTAGATGTCTTATTATGTAGGACTAAGTCTGCTTTTCACTTGTGGACAGTTCCATGGGATCTTAGTTTCAGTAAGGATGCTTTGATATCCTAGAAATGCAGCTTATAATTGTTGGAAACCTGTTTAACATAGTGCCATGATAACATGAGTGCTAATAACCCAAGTTTCCATTACTTGTGGACAAATATGTCTTTCTTCTAATTAGTGGAGAAAAAGGAGAAAGAAAACAATTTCAAAACAGAGAGAAGAAAACCATCTCAGTTCATCTTCTGTAGGGGGAAAGAAACATGGAGTTAACTGAAAAAGGACTTGGAAGTTATTTCTCAGCATTGATCATATCAAGTTTTCCAGCTATTTCTCCCATTCCTTCAGGGCAGTACCAAACCTCTGTTCAGCTCTCCTTCCAGCAGCCTGTTCCCAGCTCCCCTGATCTGCTTTTCTCCTCTCAAACCCAGAAGGCACTGAGGACAAAGGGGAAGCCCATGCAGAGGAGCTCTCAGTGCTTGCCGAGCTGCTAAAGCACCACTGGCTGTTGCTCCAATCGCTCAGTGTGCTGGGTGGTGCAGGAGTGGACCCAGAGCACAGCTTCTCCATGGACTGGCTCTGCTCTTGCTCCTTTGTCTGGTTCCTGCCTAGTGCAGCAGATGAGCCTGCCAAGGAGGAAAATCATTATGAAAAAGATGGATGTAATGCTATAAACAGGGAGGGGCTATTGGGTGAAAAGCTTTCACCACAGTTCATTGGCTGCAGTTATAATAGTGAGCCATGGCATTGCCAAAAGGAAATGTGAAATTTTCAGCTTTTCTACCTGGAGTATCCTAATTCATTTCTTTGGAGGCCTCTTGAATGTTTTATATGGGAAGCGGATGAGGTAAGGAGTGGTACGTCTCAGACTGCGGAGAAGCTCACAGCAATCAGAGAATGCCTTTTGGAATAAAATCTTAAATTCCAATTAAAAAAAAGGCATTCTACCACACTGTTTGCATTTCCTGTCTCAGACCCTGCCAGTAATTTTTTTAGGGCTTTCCTTCATGACACTGTAAAAAGCAATCATGATATTGGGCTGGGTTACTTTACTTGGTAGTTGCATCTCTTCTGAAAGTAAGGATGTAAATACAAACCATATTTTTGCCTGAGCAATGGTGTGTGTTATTGACAGCTGTTTTAGAAAATGAAAAATCTGTTTGTAATAGGAATCATAATAGGTTTTTATAACTTGATGGTCTAAGAGTTTAAATGGGTCAAGTTTGAGGAAGGAGAATTTACATTGGTTTGACCATCTGACACATTTGGAGCGATGTGCTTTGGAACATGTGAGTTTGTCTTGACGCCAGTTATAAGAGCAGTCAGAAATCAGATCTGCTCTTAGTTTTCTCTGAAAGGCTCTGAGTTTTGCCTGGGCTGCTAATGGGTGGTTTGTTTTAGTTTTGGGTTTTTTTTCACCCAGGAGGTTAATGAATGCACAGCAGCTATCTTGGTCTGAAATGGACAAGTTGGTGGACAAGTTCTCAGTGGGTTTTTACCAAGGGATAGGGTGGCAGAGTCAGTCTTGTGCTCTTTTATTGCGGTTTAGCTTTTGGTAAAGCCACAATGCTCTACTTAAAAGTGTATTTTAGAGTAGGAAAGTGAACTTATGTTCATTATGTTGGTGTTGTGTGTGGAAAAACAAATCAAAGCAACCAAGCGAACAGTGATAAAGCTCATCTCCCTATTCAGCAAACTAGGGGATTATTCAACAGATGGAGGGGTTGTATTTCAAAAGTGCTTTTCCTTTTTTTAGCATCTTTTCTGCTCAACTTTGGCTGGACAGACATTGTATTTGGGGGAGAAGATTAATTTACAGCTAGAAGACACTTTTGAGTTTTTTTCACTAGTAGGGTAACTGTTCTGAATATTTGTGTAATCAAACTCCAATCAATATTCCCTGTTAGATGTGTTAGAGTAATGAAGACAAAAAAGTATTTCTGTGAATGCCTTGAGACTGTGGCTATAACAGTTGTCACTGGCTTCAAGTCCTGGTGAAACTGCTGTGCCCTTCTTAGTGTTATTAATGTTTGGAGGAAGTGAAGCAAGCAATGGGAAATGAGCTTTGTCTTCATGCAGGCAGACTTTTAAAATAGGAGACAAAGAAGGATTTGCAGAAGAAAAAATAGGAAAGGAAATGTCAAAGGGTAAATGTTTTCTCCTGTATTATCCCTTGCTATGGTTGGAATGAGAGAGTATGAGAGGAATAGCCTCAACAGATATTTCTCCACCCTGCCATGTGAACTTCACTGGCCATGACCAAAATAGTGTCTGCAGAGAAAACCAGTCTGGGTTTCAAAACAAAGAAGTCTGATTGCAGTGTTCAAGCTTGTGCAACCTGCCATTACTCAGAATTTAAAATGAATAAGAGTTTGCTTTACTGAATCTAAAAGGTACTTGGAAAAAGTTCCTGTTAAATCTAACAGAGGCAATTCATCCAATAAAGGCCTATTTCTGAAAATTTTGACCTTGCAAAATTAGTCTGCAATAGGCCTTTCAAATAACCCATAGGGAGGATGGGAAACTGCCAAACTCATTGATCCATCTCTTCAGGGCTGCAGGCAGACATAGTCAGTTCTGTCACAATGAATTGAAAAAAAAGACAGGCTGTTTTTCTTTTAAATAGATACATTAGAGAGGCATATTTGATTTTGACAACATCTTCAGCTGGAAGTTGTTTACTGTGTAAATTAGACATTTCAGGATACATGTGGCGATGTAAATGAGAGGGTTACAAGACAGCCTTTGGTCTGACTTTGTTGTTTTACCTGCAGCTGACCTGCAGAGTCATGTCAGCAAGCAATTCCCATCATGTCTGTCTTCTCTTAGAGAGCAAAGGGGGTGTTCCCAGGAATACTGAAAATCAGCAGCAGCCTGTTGTCTGGAGACTGAGATACAGAAAGTAACATTAAATTCAGTCTTTATTAAATGCCCACAAGGTGGCACTTGTCATCTTTTTACCTCTCTGAGAGCCAAATTTTTATACTTTCAGCAACACTAAGAAATAATACTGGATGTTTTGAAACTTAAAGAGTAAGCTACCTGTGCTTTCATGGCATATTTCCCCACCCCTCCATTAAACTACTGTCAAGAGAAAGACAAAAACAGCTGTGTTTTGCTTGTTACCATCGCATATGTGAAAATTTCACCTTAAAATTTAAGATTAATTTTTTTTCTGTAAAAGATATAATTTTTTTTTATTTCTCGTTACTTATGCAGTCATATGACAGTATTTTATCTGGCAAAGAGGAGGAAAAATGAATACTTGCTTCCTTTGCTTTGGTTAAATGAAAATCTAGAAATGAATGATTTGCAACCTGGTCTAATCACTTCGAGGATGAGTTCATTTCACTGCAGCAGTGCTTGTGATAAGCAAAATATTACTTCTTAAAATTTCCCATCATTCATAAAGAGGCAATAATAATAGACCTGCTCATAAAAGTCATTGAACTCTGGCTGGTTTTAGTGGGTCTCTCATTCAACCCCATTAGAAGCATTCCCATAGAATTTATTGTTGCCAGATCAGACATTGTAGAAACAGGATGGCAGTGTGATCCATTTTTTCTTTCCCCCTCAAGACTGATGTAATTATCAGAGCATGCCCCTCTTTAGGCCCCTTCACTTTTGCTGAGTGTGCTGTCTTGTCTCCCCCTTGGTCACAGCAGAGAAATGCCATTAGCCCTTGTAGCTTTCTGGGGCATTGTTCACACTGACTTTCTCTTAATCATTTTTTCTCCAGGAATTATTAAGAAACCTAATTGTACTTTTTTGGAGTAGTAAAAGCAAAAGCACAAGAGGATGAAAGAGCTAATAAAAATAAGTTTTCGTTATTAAAAATTCCTGGGGCACAGGATGTGTGATGTAGTGCCATCTTGCAACTGAAGTGATGCTTTCATTATTGGTGCCTGTTTTCAGTGATTTGCATTTTTCCCTTAGATGTATTTTACTCTTGTTCTCCTCCCAGATGGTAATGCCTCTGAAAAAGAGAGGAAAATACACTGAACTGTTTTCTTGCTTAGATAACTCAAACATCATTTAATTTTAAACGTCGAAAGCTGACCACGTGCAGTTGAATTTATGGGCATTGAAAAGTGTCGCTGCCTGTGCCAAAGGGCAAGGTAAAGGAGTAACAGTATAAGAAGCATTTTCACTGGTGACTGTCACCTCTACCCACAATCTTGGGCACGTCCCTGTGGGTGGATGCTTTAGTGGTGGAGTGCCTTTCTTGTGTGCCAGCTCTCCCAGGACTGGCCTGGGAGCAGCTGGGTGCTCTTGAGCCGGCTGCCTGGGACCTCTGCCTGCAAATTGCCATCCCCTGGCAGGAGACGAGCCACGTAAGCTGGCAAAAGCTCCTTTTTGGACCTAGAGGCAGTTTGTCTCTGTGGTCAGACTGGGATTTAGTTGGCATTTTGCAGCTGCCTCACTCCAGCTCCCCAGCGCGGTGGGTTGTGTGGTGTCAGCAGCACGGTGGGCTCAGAGCAGGGGATGCTGTGCTGGGAGGGTTGGCTGTCTGCACACCACTGAGGTGCCTGCTGAGCTCTAACACCTGCCAGCATGTTGAACTGGATGCCTGTCCGATGTCTTTTCCCTGTCTGGAGAAGGTGGAGAAAATAGATGGTGGTGTATTTGGAGACTTTTGCACTGAAGCTCCTTACAGCATTGTTGTCTTAGGAAGAGCCTTGATATGTCTAGAAGTTTTCAAAGCATTTTTCTTTTTTCTTAATTCCAAGGAAATTGTGTGCCAAAGATAACAAAAAAGAAGCATCAAAGACTCAATAACATTCTAGAAGTATCAGTCATCATTGCTGAGTGACATACAGAAATGTGGTGCTTATTGCCTGGGGTGTTCTGAGCCCTGTGGGGATGTTCCCATAAACAAAGGAAATTCTGTGATGCCTAGACTGTGAAACCCTAAGCATTTTCCACATGGCCCCAGGCCACATGTGCCATCAGGTTCTTGTCATTAATGTCTTTGTTTTAAGTCACTAATGGAGCAACATTACCTTGGTGTTAACATTATTTATTCAGTGACTTCTAAACCCCAACTTTTTTTGTAAAATAACAGTATAAGAGGTTTTGTTTAAGAGAAAAGGAATATTACTGAAAGTTGCATGTCCTATCTTTAAAAATGTGCTGTAAGCCTGTGCAAGATACTTTGGTCAGAAATAGTTTGTTGCCCCTTTGATTTGGAAAGATGAAGGCAGGACAAGATTGAGCCAGAGGATCATTCCCCTTTTTCTATTCATGTGAAGGCCTTAAATGCTGAAAAAGTATTTGTTTCTAAGAAAGCATTTCTTGCCAGGTAAGAAAGCCTGACCACAGCTTTCTGTCTTGTTTATTGACACTGACTGAAGTGCAGTTCCCTGCAGTCTTTGGCAGCTGTGTGTGGCGCCCTGAAGCCAGGGTGGGGTGGGTTGGTTTCCACAGGACCTCATGTAATGGGCAGCAGCCATGCATGTGACACTTGCCCTTTGCATCAAGGTCCTGCTCCTGCCCACCACCCCATGACAGATTGTCATCTAACTGATTGCTCCTGGTAGCAGAGGGGTGCAAAAAGGCTTTGTGCAAAGAAAAGGGCATCCCAAGGTCTTGTCTGGGAACAATGAAAGATGTTTGGTGTGTGTCCCTTACTTCTTCCCTACACATGCTCTAGACAGGGATGGTTTGGTGTTTTCTGCACCCTCCACCCTGCTGCCCCTCTCCAGAAGCTGCCTGGCATTGTCTTCCCCTCCTGCTGCCAGCTGCACAGGGTCTTCTGCAAAACCCTTCCAGTGCTGCTGCAGCCAAGGATCAGCTTCTCGTATTTACCCTGAAACCATGGAGTTGTAGCCCATCTGTTTTAGTGCTGCTGCCTAGGGCAGTGGCTGTATTCATCCTTCAATTAACTCAGTACTGTTTGAGTTTTATTTTGGTTGGAGTGTGTAAAAGCCCTCACTGCTAGGGCCTGCTTGGCTGCTGCTGAAAACATTTTGTGATGGCTTGAGCTTAGTTTCTGAAATGCTGTTGGCACTTGTACTCTGAAAAACAGAGATGAACTTACATTTTCTGTTAAACTGTGCTGATTTTTGTGGCTTGAGAATCTCACCAGCAAATAAATTATGGCTTTGTTTCTCTAAGTTAAGTGATTTTTTTATGTGCATCCATTGGGCATGGGGAAGGTGCTAGTAAGGAAGATCTAGAGGCTGGAGACGAATTTTCTAGGCACAAAAAGGAGTCTGTTGTATGGGTCAGCAAATGGCCACATCCACTGGGTTGGTCATGAATCTCTCCAGGAGTTAATTTTTGATACATGCTGTTACCAAACAAAGCAAGATTAGCCTCTTACAAGACATGCTTTCGGGTTAGTGCCTAGCTGGAGCTTACAGAAGAATGCTTATACTTTCTTGCATCTTTTCATATTTGTGACTTAACACCATTCTTTGGTCCTAGACCAGTTCAGAACATGAAATCAGACTTTTTTTTTTTCTCCTGATCATGTTGGTCTTTGGTCCATGTGGGTGGGAACTGGCCTCTTCCACAAAATTCCCCACCTGAGGCCTCTCCTGTATTCAGTAGGGATATTATCACATAAAACCAAAGGTTGGGGTAAGGGCTGCTGTCTCGTCAGATAGATGATTGTTTCCTCCCAGACAACATTAATCTCTGCTGTTAGAGATGACCAAGGTGCAGGTAGTGACATCCAGTAAAAGAAAACTAAAACTGAATTCTCTAGAGTAAATCTCTCTGTAAGTCTTACATTGCTTTATGGGGTTACCCTGCAGAGTTAAGCTGCTGCTGCTCCTCTACCCTTGAACCTGGTAAGGAGAGAAACAGCCATTTCAAGCAGAGGTAAATATTTTTATTCTTTCTTTGAAAGGAATACACAAAGACAAGCACTCTAAACAGTTTGAGGCAATAGTAACAGTTTTCATATCTGCAGTTAAAATGTGCACTCTGAAAGCACTGCAGTTGTCCAAATTTATATAGTGGATAGGAGTGGGTAAGAAAGAAGCAAAATAATGTAGGGAAATGCTACATTGTAATGTCACAATTAGTCACATTTGTGTTTATGGAAAATCTGAGATGTTCTCTTAGTGTTTGTGTCTGTATAAGAACTTCTAAATGGCTGTATGGTTGGCAGAAGGCCATTTCTGTGGAATTGAGTATTTCTGATGGTCAGTCTACACTTTTCAATTCTTAATTGCCGGTGGTTCATGCTCAAGATGCACAGTTAACTTTTTTGTTTTGTTTTGTTTTGGTGAATTGGTGTGCTCAAAGGAGGTCATTCTGGACTCAGAGAGAAATGCCCACCGTAACGTTTCTGACTGTTGCCACAAACTGCCCGTTGTGCTGTTCTGGGCTTTCTGTCTCTGTTTTCCCTGCATTTAAGCAAATTGCAAGGAACCTTGGGGTAGAGATGAGATGAGACAAGATGGCTTGAGAATGAGATGCTGAGCAGATAGAGTGGGATGGATAGGTGAGTCCTAACAGGACAACATGGGGAAGCAAACCAAAGCACTGCTCAAGTATGAGGGGAGAGGTCTTGCATGGAGGTGGAGATTGCTAAGACTGGGGGAAGGCAAAGTCCTGGAAAAGAGAGGAGTGTGTTGTGAGTGAAAAGGATGGCAAGCAAGTGCTGAGTGTCCAGAATTTCTCTTGTGATTAGAATATAAGGAAACCAAAGGTGGATCTTCAGGATCTTTGCACTTCTGAATGAAACAAAGTGAGAAAGGATGAGCCACTTGGATCTTCCTCAGGATTCTACATATATGAACTGATGGCATTAAATAGTGCTTGTACGAACTGCCAAAGTAAGAACACTATGTCTGAGTTGCTTGGAGTAAACTTGGTGTAACACCACTTGTCAGAAGCTCTATAGAAAGCTGAAGTAAAGTGTTTACTGTCTTACATGGTAAATTTGGCTTACGGGAAATCTATGTGGTTTTTAAATACATATCATCTGCACCATGTTTGTAGCCCAGTTAATTCTAATGGAAAGTATCTGTCAGCTTGAAACTGGTCTCAGATTGAAATTGCAATTTATGTACATGGACAGTGTCCCTGATCTAAAATGTCCTTGCTGGTTAGAGTGCCTTCATACTGGTAAAGATCTGACCAGTGCTGGTAGGATCACATCTGGACAGAGCTGATAGCATCAGCTTATGTATTTACATTTTCCCTAATGCTCTAGGCCTTTGGAGAAGAGTAGCTTTAAGTTGAATTGCATCTCATTTAGGGCAGAAAATACAGTTAAGATACAACCTGATGCACAGCTTGTAGAAAATTATTTTATCCTGGAAATATTTAGCAGAGCTGAGTTACTGTGAAAAAAATCTGAGAACTGACAGTGTACTTTATTGCATTAATTAGAAAGGGCTGCAGCATTAGTGAGAAAATGTATTTTGGGTTCCACATTTTCTGTGGGTTTTTTATCATGCTGTAAGTGCTATTCAGATGCCTAATTGGAGATGCTGTATGTGGAAGCCTGTACTATCTGAAAATCAAACCCTTTTCCTAATAATGAATTTCTAAATACTTTTGGTGTATTGAATAGGACTACATCAGTTAACCTTTAAAAACAGGTAACTAATAGACAGGACTGGTGTTTATTGGCTTATTCTATTTCATCTTTGTGTAGTAGGATAGTTTTAGTAATAGAAACGTTCTTACTCAGAAACAAACACTACAAACCCTCTGCCTCACTGTTTCTCTGTGCTTCTGTTTGTTGCTACACTTTAAAAAAAAAATCCCAATAGAAATCACCTTTTGTTTTTTCATTACCTCGTATGGGATGGCTGGAGGGTATTCTCACACTGTAAAGGCAATAAAGCTCACCAACAGATTTTTTTCTAACAAAATCCTTCTGCACAGCTGCGTAACATAAATCATTCCTTCTCATTTCTGAATGTTAGCTATTCCTTGTATGAAAGTAACTGCTGTTCTTGCCTGACTTTAACAAGGTTTGAGGTTTTTCATTTGGCACGAATATTGTCACTTTTTAGTTTTATAACCACAATGCCCTTAGCTGTAACAATTGCATGGCGTGAGTGTGAGCAAGTATAGGTTAGACTGCCAAGATGTTTGTATTTTCGTAAGTCAGCTCATATTTTAAAAATATGGTGTGTGTTGTCCTTTACTTAAATTATTTATTTGTGAATTCAACTAGTGCATATATTGCCAAAACCCAGAGTATATCAAAAGTAAATTCAGATGGTGGGGTAAGAGCTGTCTTCTGGGACTAAAGCCATTATTTTTACTTTAAAAT
Organism: Hypocryptadius cinnamomeus; assembly: GCA_013400635.1. Taxonomy (NCBI): domain Eukaryota; kingdom Metazoa; phylum Chordata; class Aves; order Passeriformes; family Zosteropidae; genus Hypocryptadius; species Hypocryptadius cinnamomeus. Next base: position 124,482 of record VYZP01060077.1, read on the forward strand.
GTTGCTCCTTTTCCACGTGACATTGCATTGCTAAGGGATCATGTTACAATGCTTCTGGAATGAATCGACTTGCACTGCCTTAATTAAAGGTATCAAAGCAGGAATGAATAACCCTGGCTGCATCTGTTGCTGCTGATTTGCTTTTACTACCACAGTGAAGCACGAGCTGCTTAAGGTCTCTCTGCAGATTCGAGGTGTTCTTGCTGTTCTGCAGGATGTGGTAGAGCATCTGCAGGACCTTCCAGAGATCAAACCCCATCATAATCAGAGGGATGGCAGTTTAACTGAGTGCTGCCTTAATAATAAAGTCATAATGAATTGTATTTATAAAACCCACTGCCACCAAGGTGGTCTGCGAGGTCTGCACCCTCTTCATGCACAGAGCTAAAATATGGGGTAAAAAATGGAATAAAATTGCAGTGCAGTCAGGGCAGGGAGTGTTCTAGGAGGGTATGGCAAAGCCTGTGCCAGTTAAACTGGAAAATATCTTCTTCCACTAAGCTCTAGTTTAGAGATTTTTGACATGACTATGTGTGAGAGATGGACTACAGCAAATATCTGAAGAAGGCAGGTTGCTTACTCAAAGGAGAGGCAAAACAAAATCTCAGCTTCAAGCTCAGTTTTGCAGGCCTTAAGGACTCTGAAGTGGAGATGCCACTCAGGCCAAAATTCAAGCAACAGGTTCCCAGATTGCTTGATTTTTATGTGACTTTATAATAAAAACTAGAAATTGCTATTGTTTTGTGTGCAGCAGGTAGCTCCAGTGAGCAGATGATTGCAAAGAGAGCTCAGGCATGAATGCTGCAGTCAGCAGTGCCTTCAGACAGCAAGGCTGGCTGTGTGGGTGGCTCAGCTTGTGACCCTGTGGTAGGGAGGATGGAATAATTCTCACCAGCTCCAAGGCACATAAGCACAGCATCTTGCTGAAAGCCTCGGTGACTTGTGGCATCAGAAGTGAAGCTGGTCAGAGCAGTAGAACAGTGGATCAAAGTTTGCAGCATAGCCCTGAGCTCAAAATGTTGGATCAGTTGTAAAACAAGTCAGAGGGGTGACAGAACTTAGAAGACATTGGGACCTTATTTTTTTTTAATTTTATTTGAGAATTAAAATCTAGGAGTAGAAATATGTTAGTACTTTTAATATATACTCACTACTTCCAAAAGGAGATTGTACTCGGTATGAAAGAAACTCCCCTCATTTTTCCAAAGGATTTAGCTGTCCTTGCATACTCTGATTTTATTTTAAGAGTTGTTAATTGCCATCCAGAAGAGGAAAAAGCTAATGGCAGGAATAAGTTGCATGGAAGCTCATTTATTGGAATATAAATTGAGATTTAAAAAAATCTTCCTGGTGTAGTTGAAAATGGAACTTATATACATAGTAAAATAATATACATTCTTCCTCCTCACAGTTTGCTGGCTTCTGGTCTGCATATTTGCCATTTTTCAGATTTGTTTCTGTAGTTTTTTTCCTAGCTGGATAAAGAAAATACCTTTTCACATTTTAAGTTGAAGTAAAAAGGGGGAAATTATAACAGGTTGTTATATAATAGTAAAAAGTAAGTTTAGAACCTAGGTGCAATATTATCTTAAGAATTCTGCTAGTGCTTCTGCAGTTTTTTCTGTGTTAAAATGTTTCCTACATAACATTAAGATTTTTTTGTTCTTTTCAGATACTGATGAATACAGACCACCTGTTTGGAAATCTTACTGTAAGTATCTCAGCATTTTGGGTTTTTTTCCCAAGTTAGAACTGAAAAAGTTTCAGCTGGATGCTTTAAAAGACTCATTTCTCTTTTAATCAGAATGTGAATCTAAGAAGCATCAAAGGGGTTAACTTCTGTTTAGAGATAGTATAAGTAGGTAGGTTCACTACCCAAGGACAAGTGAACATAGATTATTTAGTGGAGTAGATTCTCTGCCCCTTATTAATGTGCCATGTCCCACTCCTGCTTGGTCTTGCTTGTAGTGGTTTGTCTGCCTAGACCAGGGCTTACATAAACTCCATTCATGCCTTAAGTTTGGTATCCTTGCAAACTTCTAGGGCTCCTGTGATCTAGTGCCTTGCATCACTAGAGCTGAGCTTGAGCTGGCTAAAAAAACTCAAAAGAAATTGTTTTCTTCAGGAATTTGCTGATGGAGTAAAACAAGAGCATTTGTTTGGCCTGGTATGACAAATCACAAGCAGGTTTTTGGAAGCCCTGACTAGAAGGGCCTGGATGCTACCAGCCTGCCTGTGCTCTGCAGTTCTTGGTGTGTTTGTGCCCATGCCCAGGGGCAGCTGGCCTTGCAGGCTGCCTTAGTCAGGTGTGCAGGGCAGAGTGCCACTCTCTTGGGAACTTCACAACTTTTGTTTAAAAAAAAAAAACAAACCCAAACCAAACCCACAAAAAAGCAAACAGCCATTTTTAAATGCAAAAGAATTCCATGTAAAGGAATGACCTCTTATTTGACTGTGCAAATGGAGGTTTAGGGACATGGAAGAGAGCATGAGAAAACTGTAATGAGCATTGTACCTTCCCACAATGGTTCACCTGTAAATTCTAGTTCTTTGTAGATACAAAAGCCAAGATGTGAGACATTTTGAGACTTGAGGAACCACAGCAAAAAAGAAGAGTCTTCTGTGAAAAGCAGATTTTGAAAACAGAATGTTTGTGTGTATAACACACTTAACAGTTTAGGGATGTCAGACTTACATTTGCATTACTTTGTGTATGTTCAGCTTGGTGTCTTCAGGCTGGATAAAGGGATTTGCTCAAGCAACATTTCATATTGTGAAAATGTTTGCTCTCTAAAAGTTGAGGAGATTTAGCACTTGAGAAAATGTAGTAACTTTAAAAGGTTTCCATCCTGCTGTGGGAAACTTTTTAATCAGAAATGTAGAATTGAAGGCTAGGTGAGAACCATGGTTAGAAGGAGAGCAAGTGTTTTTTCTCAGCTCTGTATCTTCTGTGAACTCAGGGAACACTGCTCCAGTTTATTCCATACCATAATCTAGAAGAAAGAGGTTGTACCTCTCTAATACCAGATCTTCACTGGCAACTTGACAGAAGCTGAAAGCCTGGGCACATGCAGATGTGTTTGCACCCACTCTCCAATGTGGTTTGCATGTGTGGTTTGTGTGCACCTGCTCTCCTACCACATCAAGGTTTGCCTGCCATGGTGAACCTTCCCGTGGTTCTCAGAAGAAAGCTCTGGATCCTGAGGTTTGATTAGATCTGTCTCATGACAGACAAAGAGGAATGTCTTGTTTGACTTCCCTGGCAATAACTACAGCAAGGAAAAGCTGCTGTTGAACAATTTGAATTGCATACATCAGAGGAGGAGGGATAGGAATCCTATTTTGTAACTTAGCTAGTCAGCCTGCTGTGCTTCTTACTGGAAGAGGAGAAAGATATTGCCATTGGTGTAAAAGAATTTCCTTTCAGAAAATCTTTTCAGCCTGGCTTGAAGTAAGGTGGGAAATAGTTCTCAGTTTTCAGCCAGTTTTTGTGGAGCATGCTGATTGTGGGTCTCCTCTTTTGTGGCATTCAGAAAAAAACTTAAAGTGCTCTTTCATTTTGAGTTTTTTTTTTTTTTCCTTTGAACTTGGCTCTGCAGTTCGCAGAATTAGATATGGACAAGATCCAGTGCCATCAAGTACAGCTTTTACAATAGAAGCTAGGGAATCTGTGTGCTGGCAATATAAATGGTCATGCTATGTCTAAAATGATAATTGCACTTTTATATACCAGTGTGCTGTTCTTCATCACTTGCAAAAATAATTTTTGTATTACCCAGCATGGAAATGACTGATTTTAGTAACAACAGGAAAAACCATTAGGTTTTTTTTTTATTTGGAACAAAGGGAATGTTTTTTTCTAGTTTATCTTACGATTCAGTGGTCATTGGGCATCTTGCCATTTTCTCCATTCCCATGTAGGTTGACACATAAATACAGCATTTGCCAGTGGAAAAGATTTGGGATCAAATGAGAATTGTAATTAAGTCAAATTGTATTGGTTAAATTAATGTATAGTCTTACTGTTTGAAGAAGGTGATGGCACAATGTAGACCTTGGTATTCGTACTAATGATTGCTACATAATTTAATTTTAAAACATTACAATTCCAAATGTCCATTTTGTCATTTCTAGTGTACTGTTGAAATACTAACTTAGTGTTGACAGCCTCATTTTGAAGGTGACTTGCCAAACCAGATTCATTTGGCATAGAAGTTGAAAGTCATTCCTTTGGTATTATACTATAAAGTCTGCATGTACTAGTAGCATTAAATTTACATCTGGTTGCAAAGATCTGTTCTGGCTTGATGAAGCTTATTTTAAAAACAGAGAAAAAGGAGGAGGGAAATATAAATGTAAGTAAGTGTATGTCCTAATTTGGGCCTTAGCTATTTTACTCTGCTACTCAACTCGTTGTGTCTTTAGATCTGCAAAGGCAAAGGCCGACCTTCTCTTTCTTCAGAAAGGTCCTCACTGAGCAGTGGCAAAGGCAGAGGGTTTGACAGTGCACATTCTGAGGGATTCTTGTAAAGTCTTGATGTATTGCAGGTGACTGGGTGTGTGCCCAGCATAGTAGGATTGGGCTCCATTTGGTACCAAAGAAAGTCTCCAGCAGCCTGATTTGACATATAATGAACTTTAATTTGTGTTTATTATGATTCTTTTTCTGATCTGTTTGTTGGAACTTGTCTGATCTCACCTAGTTATTCCATATTATTTGATGTGTTCATTGTAAAGAAAATCAATATCCCATTTTGGCTTGCAACATTTAATTTTTTTCTGACCATTTGTTAGTAAATTTTTATATCTTTCGTATCCTTGTGTTCAATTTTGCAGAAAGTCTCATTTATTTAAGCTGCAATGTTTAATGTTAAAATGCCTAACTTACACAATGATTCTCTATTAATTAGAATTTAACTTCTGCCTCTTCCCAGTATATCAGTTGCAACAGGAAGCTCCTCATCCTAGAAGAATAACGTGCACTCGTGAGGTAGGTACCACAGTGTTCAGTTTTATACAGTCCAGTAATTCCATGTCTGTACTTAATTGTGTCCAGCCCAGAGAGTGGTTCCTTGGGACACTTTGTGCTGTGATTAGAGTGAGTAGCCTTGGGGCACTGGTACTCGGAAATCCATTTGTTCTAAAAATGGAATTTAAAGCATTTTGATGTGTCTCATCGTTTACTGGGACTCATTTACTACTTTTTGATTCTTGGACATAAGGAAACATACATTTTCGCCTCATTTTCTCATGATGATATCATTTGTGATTGTTTAATTCCCACAGAATTAGAACCTTCATTTTTCTGTATATATTTTGATTTCTTTAAAATTAAAAAAAAACCAAAATAACAAAATAAAAACAACAAAGAAATTTTAAAAACCCAAACCAACCCCTAATTGAAGTACCAGCACTGTTAAGGAAATCATACAATGCTTAACATGACAATTGTAATTATTTTGTAATTATTTGACTGCACAAAGTATATGTGCTCTGTAGTCAAGCAGAAATTGTAAACTGAAGGAGTCTGGGATATTGAGTAAGATATGTTAGTATTATATCCCAGGCTAGTTTGGCTGCAGAGAAGGGCTTGGAGGTCTTCTGTCCTAGGTGGTAAGAACTCACAAGCAAATTTCATATTAAGTTCTTTTTTGTAGTGTTTCTTAGAATACTATTAGCTAATCCAGTCAAATAAGCAGAGACATAAATGTGTATTCAGTATGTGAAAATTAAAAATTTTTACTGCCACTGGTGTGATGGAAATTGTTCAGCTATTGATCAGATACAGATTGTCCTCTTTTTAGAACAGAACAAGAAAATTGCCAGCCAAATATAAAAGCATCTGTGTAAATCTTCTTCAAATACGAATCACACTTACTACTACAATTTTCTCATCCTCATTTTCACTGAATTTAAATTCTGTTAATTGGAAAATGTTACTAGCTCTAATAGAGATAGTTAATTAAAAAGTTGGACTGGTTTACAAAGGAAAATTTGCTATGGGTAGTGGTGGCCTGTTACAGTCAGTGGGGGATTGCAAAAGTACCACAAACAATTGAAACACTGCTAAGTCCTGTCATCAGTGGAGAATGAAATGCAACACATTAGTGTCTATAATGTCATATTTCTCTGAATTTATTCCAAAACCAGATTATGACATATGACAAACTTTAAGTAAGGTTAAAACTATCCCTGTGTCAGAGTGAACAAAAACTGAGACATTCTGTGTTTTAAAATAGCTTCTTGAACTCTGCAAAGTAAACCTGTGTCTGCACCATGAACATTGTTGTATAAACTGAGAAATAAAAGCTGTAGATTTAGAAACTAGGGAGGATAGAAGTAAATAACACAAAACTATGAAAGAATCAGTCAAGTATTTAGCTGCAGAACAGAGCATATTAAATACACATTTTATCATTGAAGAATTAGTTTATTTGTAAAAAAACTTATTGGAAACTTATTTTTAACTGATAAAGGTAAAATTGAAGAAGTGCATTATCAATGTGCATTTTCCTACTTCTGCATTAATTCTTTATAATGCAGATAAGAGTTTTCCATTATAAGTGTTGAACAATTTATGCAGCTGAGCTGATTTGAAGTGAAAATATATTCAGCAAGCAATAACTT
>VYZP01060078.1:11922-26275 GCA_013400635.1 Hypocryptadius cinnamomeus
GTCCGGCACCGCCGCTCCGTGCCGCCCTTCTCCCGTCCGGCTCCGCGGAGAGCGAGCCCACCCCGCTGCCGCTGCTCTCGGGGGTCCCCGGCGTGGGCAGATACCGGGCAGAAGCTCGGAGCTGCGAGCGTTCATGGGCGGGGGGTGCGGGACGACGTGTAGGGGGATGCGGAGAAATGTGCAGAGGGATGTGGAAGGAGAGGAGGATGACAGCAGGGCGAAAGGATGCGGGAAGACAAAGGGATGCGAGAAGGCGTGCAGAGGGATATGTTGTGCAGGACAGACGAGTCCCGCCGGGCCAGAGTTTCTGGTGTGGGAGAAGCGCTTCTTTCCAGCGCTCTCGCTTTCCCGTGGGGTTTCTAAAATTCACGTTGGCTTCCCGGTCCGCCCGACAGCGTGGGATGTTGCGACGGCAGGGCCAGGCGGGGGTCAAGGCTGCCGTGACAGCCGCCACCGTGACCTGGAGCTGCCGCTCCATCCGCCCTGCCAGGTCAGTGTGAGGGGCAGAGCCGGACAGTCTGCCAGGCACCGTGTGGCTACACACTGGGAAAGCTTGGCCTTCTGCCAGGAGTCACACACATTGCCTGCAAACTGGGGGATCCGCAATCGCTCCTGCAGTAAATCCAATAATCCGCTTTTACTTCCAGGAAAAAGTTAACTCTCTTCTAATGGCACAGAGCAACGTCAGATTCTCACATTTATGCATCTTCTCTCTCAGCTATCATTCAGCATGTTCCAGGTCCTGAGAGGGCAAGAACAGAAGCCATCCTGCCATTGCAGAGAAGGGCTGGAGATCCCTCTGGCAGCAATACAGCTGGGCCATCACAGGGCCACTTCATCTTTGAGAGAACTCAGTCTCTCAAAGATGAAGTGCTGAGCTGAAAGTAGTCTTCCTTGCTCAGCAAAATATTTTGTAGCAGGTATCTCACTGCAGTTTGTTGAAATAAATCAATTCATAATGGATTCCTGTGGCAACATCCGTCTAAGGAAATGTGCTATGGTATCTTGGCTTAATATAAATGAAAGTGGACATTTTTGTAATTTTTAGCAATTGGGCATGGTTCTTCACACATATTTTGGCATTCTCAGGAAATATGAGTTTAGAAAAGAGGCAAACTCCTGGAAATATTTCTCTTGTCTGCATCTTTCTTAGGTTGCCTACATTGCTTGAGGCAGCTGTCCTAGGAAGGCACAGGAACGCTGTGATGATTTTTTTAAGGTTTAATGGCAAGATATGTAATGCTTACTGCAGTAGTGCCCATATTTTCACCTAGGTTGTTTCATCAGGTCATTGTATCAATTCTGAACGTGATGGAAGAGAGGATTCATCCTTGTGAGACTCACAAGACCTGCAAAATGAGTACACAAGAGGTGGAAGAACAGTTGTCCATAGCAACCCTTGGAAACAAAGATAGAGGTGAAGACAAATACAGGCTAATTATAAATATCCATTTCTGATCTATATACAGCCTAGTAACATGTACAGAAAAATTTATTACAGGAAATAATTTATGCTTGCACAGTGGAAAAATGATATATATTTAACAGCCTTTGCATCTAATTTTCAGGCAAGTTTCTAAACACAGCTCAAACCTGGCCAGTTTTTATACTCAAAATCTCCCTCTGGTGTGGTTGAACCAAGACAAACCCAGGTACCAGAAATCTCAAGTTCATTTCACTCCAGCCCACTCTAACCATGTCATTTTAATATCTTACTTATAAATCTAATATCCTACTTATAAATCTTATATATGCCTTTCCAAAGTATGTATTTGGATAGGTAATTTTAACATACTTAATCTGCCTTATTCAGTAGTTACTTTTGCACTTGCCATATAATAGGTATAGTGTTCCTAAGGATTAGTCATAGACTAAAATAATATGTGCAGCAGTGATAAATATTAAATTTGCAAATATCTTGAAAAACAGCCTGAATTCACCCAATATCTGCATTATTAAGTTTACAAACAATTTGGACCAAGACATAAAAGTACCTCAATGAAAACAGCTGTTATCATTATTTGAATGGAAATAAGATGACCTTTTTATAACTATTACGTATATGGCACATAAAAGCTCCTTAGGTCCATGTAGTCTTCTGGGGCTTAGTTTCACTGTGATAGCATCATTCCTCCTGCCCAAGCTGTGTCATTATGTATTGCAGAATAACAGGCTTTGGGTTACTTTGGCTTTGACCTTGCGATGCTCAATATTATTGATGTAATATCAGCCTGACGCCTCATGAACACACAAATTGCATAGGAGGAACCTCAGATTTATGTGACATTTCCTCCAAAAAAGCTCTGCTCCCCTCCATTAGCGTGGGTATTTTGGGTCAGCCAAAAGATAGGAGGAGTATTTGTTAGACTTTTGTAAGTCTCCTGTCCAAAGGGAGGGATGAGTGATTGAAGTAAGCTGGAGCTCGAAGTGAGAAAGCAAAGTTGGTAGAGGTTACACCTTTTTTTTTTTTTTTAAATTTTTTTTTTTCAGGGGTAATGGACCTTTTCTGATTTGGATGGTTTTTTCCCTGATTTTAGGGGGAAGAAAAATGCTTGTGCCTGATCTAAGGGAATTGATTGCTTCCTCTGTAATGCCTTGGATTCCTCTGTTATGTTTAGTTTATGTACAAAAAAGATTTTTAAAAAAAATTAAATCAGTTGTTGGAATGTTTTATCAAGGCTAGAGGAAAATCAGATAATTCTGTATCTGGCGTAGAATGAAAATACAGTAACTGAGCCCAGAAGATAATCTGAAACTCCTTATAAAATAGCTGGGAGAGCAGGGTGGAAGTTTACCAACAGCTCAATCAGACCCTGAAGCAACAGCAGTAAATCTCCTTGGCAGAAGCACTATAAAGATCCACTGTGCCAGCAACTGAAGCAGTAAGAACTGAGATTGCAAACTAAACAGCAAGAAGACAGCAGCAATCCTACTTTTCTAGCTCTTGAGAACCAAAGACCAAACTAAGGGCAGTTATATGAAGACTTGTGTAATGATCCACGGAACCTAGGCCAGAAAAAACCCTAAAAATGCTTTATAGGCAGCCTTGATCAGTTACTAGGAGTATAAAAAGTGGCTTTGGTATAAGTGGGACATCACTGGTACAGGTGATCCTGCTTTGGAAAGGAAGGGAAGGGACTTGAACCTTTGTTGCAGTCCAGCCCTTGATTTGCTATGGGCATCCATATGTATGGATGGGAGAATGAATGGAAGCCTCCTGAAAGGTACTGCTCTGCAAAGATGGGTCCTGTCAGCTTTTTGGCTCTCTATTTCATTAACAAGGACTTCATTGAGTCTTTGAGCCCAGATTTGGGCTTTTAAAGTCCAGAGTGATCTTTGTGAAATGAAATCGTAGTGCTGAGTTCTACTGCACTGTTGACAATGGCCACAAGACTGGCTCCTCTGCAGCTGGAACTGAAAATTAAGCTCAGCCTTGATGTCTGAATTTGACTGTCTAGGACTGCAATGAAATGTTGCCTTCTATCTGCAATACTGAGCTCACACAAGCTTCTGTGGTGTCTCTGTCCTATGGGTTACAAGAGGAAGGGTAGCCCTTGGCATACACCAGCTCTCTTGAAGGACAGAATAGGCTGCAAATCAACACAACTCAATGCAGTCTTAAGCAGAAAAGTGAGGGGTGGTTTCATTTTTCAAAGGGTCCAAGGCTGGTGCAAGGAAGCTTGTTAGTGATGTGCAAGTCTGGTCTGAATGAGTAATGAAGGCTTGCTACCACTTTTGTCTATAGAAACAACTTCTCTGCTAAATGACAGTGGCCACACATAGTTCTGGGGGTTTGGAGAACTTCAGCATCCTGAAGAGGTGGTGCAAGACTGATTTAAAGTTATTGACACAGGAAGTACGGCAAGACTACTGCAAACAGACCATACCATTTCAGCTTTTCTGCAAGCAAAACAGATCTCTTCAGAGAAAACCTGTCCTTCATGCAGCAGGCAGAAGTGAGATAGCTAGTTCTGATAAGTGTGCATGATCATGCTGCAGAGAGTCCACGCTAATTAACATCATGTCTGCTCACATTTGCTCTGCAGAATGACTAGGGAACACAGAAGAAAGCAGAGATTTCCAGTTAATCCTGTAGCAGATGTTATAGTTCACCTAGATTAATTTCAAACTCTGACAAGTACACTCTTTTCTATGCTGATTTCCAAAGTTGATTACGAAATCTTCATGTGATTAGTACAGCATATGTAGATCCAGCTCCCTTTCCTTCTGTTAGGAGTGTGGTAAAAGCCCAGCACAGTATTTCAACATGAACCTTTAGAACAGGGCTTCCAAGGCATGGACATCACAATCATCCTAAAGTCCACCCTCCCCTGGCTTTATTACAATCTCTCATGTGAAGAATTTTCCTGTCTTTCCCATACCTTGTCTGTTAAATAGACATACTAATCTTCTGTTTGAGGTAGAGGGAGTTCTGGCTTGTGATTCAGACTTACAGATGTTGTCTGTATGTTATCTTAAGCTTTGACATGGTGATCTTTTTTGCTTCATAAGCTGCATACCTAAATAAAGCGTAGTAATCATTGAATTACCTGTGGTCTACCTGTGGTTACAGAAAGTCTCTTCCTGTTAAGCTGGCTAGCTGCTGAATTCCATGAGTGAAGGCTACATATTAGGGTATACCTTGGAGTTTTGAAGAATTAAAATTCTCTCAAGTGAGGAACATTGGAGGCACACTTATTAATCGCACACTTATTAATCAAGTAAACTCGCTTGTCAGACTTGCTGGGTAGTTCCAACAATATATGGATGGATTTTCTACTACACTGTTCTTCAGCAAAACATCTTTTCTAGCAAACACCTCAAGGAATATTGCAACCAGCTGGCAGTTCAGAGATCAGTCTTTGTACCCTTGAGCGCATATTCTACTCTGAAGCTGGAATGTCATGATAAATTTTATTTTTATGTGGGTGCTTTTGAATGGGGTTTCACTGTTCAATATTGTTGGAAAACTGAAAATGCATTGCAGTGTATCTGAACTGGATTTTTTCCTCCAAACCAAACAATAGGATACCATGAAAATGACCCCTATTTAACTACTTTCCTCTTGAAGCTTCACTTTCAACTGACAATGCATTTGCCAACTGTAAAGCCATTGTGCTCCTGGGACCCAGTTATTTAGTTCCAGGTGCTTATGGTATGCCACCATAGCAATATGTTCTATTTACTAAATATGTACCTTCCCACCAGCAAAGCTACATCTGCAACCTCACTCATCATTACCTCTGAAAGCACAAAGAAGCAGTCTGTCTGCAATGCTGAGATGCTGGGATTCCCAGCTAATAATCTAAACAGGGTTCTTGAAATCATGCTAGGCTGATGCAAACTGTTTCTAGGGAGAGTCTACTAGACAGTGCATGATAGAAGAAGGCTTTCTATGATCAGGCCAGCTGCAGACACAGCTACTGCAGTAATTAATAGTTGTTGTGGTTTAACCCCATCCAGCAATGAAGAACCACATAGCCAGGGTGGGAGAGAGAATCAGAAGAGTAAAAGTGAGAAAACGCATAGGTTGAGATAAGAACAGTTTAATGGGACAGAAAAGGAAGAAAATTATTATTGATGATGATTATGATGATGATAATATCTAGAAGAGGTGTTACAATTGCTCACCCATTGCTGACCAATGCCCTCAGTCATGTCCTGAGCAGGGACCCTGGGCCAGCTCTCCCCAGCAGTTTACAGCTGAGCATGTTGCCCTGTGGTATGGGATATCCCTTGGGCCAGTTTGGAGCAGCTGTCCCAGCTGTATCCCCACACAACTTCTTGTGTTCCTCCAGCCTTCTTACTGTCAGTGCATGAGAAGCTGAAAATTCCTTGACTTAGTATCAACACTACTTAGCAAGAACTAAAAGACTTGTGTGTTACCAACATTATTCTCACACTAGATTCAGAACACAACACTTTACCAGCTCCATGAAAGACAATTAATTCTATCACAGCAGAAACCAGGACAGTATTTAATATTTAAAATAGAGTTTAATATATAAAACATCTGGTTAAAGAGTTGTACTGAAAGCCAGCTGTTGTAGTTATTGACCTATGCTGGAAGGAAACCATTTGGCATGAGATTAATCTCACTGTGCTCAGCAGATGTTCAGTGTTGTGCCACAATCATTGCACATGCTGATCTGCACCTTTTAATAAGACAAGGCTGTATTCATTTGTATTGAATGTAGCATCAAGATCCCAGTCAAGGTCAGAATGGTATTGTCACCTTCTACGGAAATTTATTTATCTTCTCTAAATCCTGTCAGTGCCCATGCTGAAATGTCATTTTTTGTAGTAGTTAAAGGATCTGTTATGTGAGAGGTCAATATTAATGCCTTGTTGTACATCATAGATCCTAATATAATTGGAGTTTTAATGATGAGTAAAATGTTTGAGTTGAGTTTGGTCTGACTTCATGCAAAGCAGCTGACAAGAATGCTGACTACTTAGGTGAAATTGGAAGTCATGTTTCTTGTCCTTAGCAGATGAAGAACAAGGAGCATGGGACAACTGAATTACTGAGTTTCTTCTTATTTCAGCTATTCTACTTATGTATTTGAGGCTCTCTTTGACATACATCTGTCTTATGGATTCATTTTATAATGTTTTTTTTCCTCAAATACTGACTCCAAAGGGTTTGGTCCCTCTCACAGTTCTACTGATAGTTGTCAAAGTGTTATATTTATCCAGGATATTTGGAGATTGTGATTACTGGCACCCTGACAGCAACTGACTTTTGCACAAAAGGTATTAGGTGCTAAACTGTCAGAATGAGCCTGGAGAACAGGAATCCTTGTGCATAGCTGTCACTAACTTTGAAGTGCTGAGAAATGTTTACTGGCTATGTGAGATGTCCAGCAAATATTGCAGGAACCTTCAGGGCAAGTCTTCCTATATACAGACTGCAGAGAGATAAAGTGGTCTTTGATGTACATCATACTGTCTCTAGTTTTACTGATTAAGAGTATTTTAATTATGATTTTAATGATGACCACTGCTGAAATGAGATGTTGTGGTAGAAAGTCATGGATGACCGTAACAAAAAATAGTGTCTCAGGTTTAATCATCTAATCTTAAATTCAATGAAATTATGAGGTTCCTTTGTCAAATAAAAGTCACTTAAAAAAGGAAAGAGAAAAAAAACCAACACTTTTTAAAAGGAACCTGTGAACAAAAGAGTATTTTTAAATCTTTTATTTCAGGACATCTTTCCTTCAAATGAGACTGCATAATAGCACTGTGAAAGGGAGATAAGATAATTGCTACTTCAGCAATAGAACAGCAGGAGTGCCTGAAGCTCCCTCCTGTCTGAGATTTAGACAGTAGCTGGAACAGAAGAATTATCTACCTTAATGTTTCTTTTGGACTCTGTTTGGCTGACTTCAGTTTTGCCAACCCCCAAAATTAATATTTGGGAGACTTCCCTCTTTGGGACCTTAAATAAATCATTGTTTGTCTGTTTGTTTTGTTTGTTTTGCCCTCCTCCCCCTCCCACCATTCCTTTTAACATCTTCTGTTATACCCAGGGACAATGACAGGTGCTGAAACATCTGCCATGTTAGAGCAGGGAAGGCTTTCAGCCATGGCTGTTAGAATTTCCTCAAAAAGCAAAAAACTATCAACTGATCTAAATGGAAAAAACAATAACAGCAGAATCAAAGCCATAGCTTGCCTTGCTGCTGCAAGGTGGGTACCACCACACAGTGGCTCGAGGAAATGATCCCCATGCTGAGGTGCTGAGAAAAAGTGGATGGAAATGGTTTTTTTCCAACAAGTAAGGAAACAAACAGCCTGCTATTTGCAGTAGTGCTTAAAGCAAATACATGTGAACACTTGCTGATCTGAACTGTGAAATGAATGCATTGCAGTTAGGCTCTGAGATCCAGAACTGAGCTCTTCTCAGTATTTAAGTTTGGGCAAGCAGACCTACCAACAGAGGTGTGGTGAGAAGAAAGTGGCACCTCAAGTGCCACCTGAGCATCTGGACTGTGAGCCTTCTTTTCCACTGGTTCACTAATGTTTGGGCATCTTTTTCCATGCACAGATGATTGCAAGCAGGAACATACAGGTTTTTTTTTTTACAGCTATTACTGCTTGGTGAATGTGCACAGAAGGGAGCTAGGTCTAACCCGTGGGGATAAATAGCCTAACATGTCTGGCATGCAAGCCTCAGCACCCCAGGGCAACATGTTCTTCTTGGTCACACCATTGTCAGTCATGTGGGAAAACATCAGTCTCTGTTACTCCTTGGAGCAGGATAATCCTCTGTCTTGATGAGCTGTTGTCTTCTACCTGCCTTCTGAGGTTTTTTCCTCAGTTTTCTGGCTTTCACATCAGCACAGTTCTCTTGAGGCCTTGAGTTAATAACAAATATGAGTCAACACTTTCACTTCTTTTTTTTTGTGTGTGTGTGTGTGTTTAGTTTTGTTTTATGTGTGCTTTTCTTATCCTGCCTGGTTTTCTCATTGCCTGACAACCATTTTCTTCAGTAAAGCTACACATCATAATTAATTAATTGGATCCTGGGCTGTGGGCTACTGTTTATGATCTTTGGAGAGGACATGGCATTTTAGCACAGCTATTCTAAAACTGATAATGGATGCTTCATTAGGGATCTGGGGAATATATCTTCTGGTCAGGGAAGATGGCCTGTCCCTGGGGAGCTGCTGAAAGATGAGCAGGGGAGGTAGGAAAGCAAGAAAATTATCTGGGAGCAAAGTGCTTAAAAGGCTCCCTTTGGGTGAGAGGCAGGCTTCACCAAAAAAGTGTGGCTGAGGCAATCTGTGGATTTTGAGAGCTGCAGGGAAAAGCCTTCTTCTTCTGTTGTCTCCTTGTCCTGCTCAGGAGTGCTGGTTTGGCTCCGTGGCTTGCAGCAGTTACAGCCTTCTCCTGAGTCCTTTCTCAGCCTGGCTGGCAGGGGCTACTTTGTCCCCTTCTCCCTCTGCCCTCTGCTTGCCATCTTCCCTGCTACACTCCAGCCAGCACTCACCCTGCATCCATCCAAACCAAAAGCAGCTCTTACGTGGGTGGAGCATCCAAAATGCAGAACACACTTATGGTGAGGGGGATGTAGAAAAGCAATCTGAGGACTGCTGGCTCGGTGTGTCTTCTTCCACACTGCAGAGGAAAAAGAGGCACTTCTCTGCATTCCAAAATAGCATGGCAACATCTGAATGCCCAAATGCCGCTGTGTGTATATGTGATAGGGGTTTTCCTTTGTCACAGGAAATACCTCTATAGGGGCTGAGTTGTGCTAGTACCTGTCTGGCTCCCAGGGAAAACGCTAGAGAACCTGAGAGAACAGATATCCACCCTGAAGAAATTACAGGTGTCATCTCCCCACCTTCTCTGTCCCCTCCTGGCAGGTGTCCAGCTGTCAGACTTGCCCAGCAGTCACTCGGGTGTAAATATCACAGCGCACTGCTGTTGTTAAGCTCCCGCTGTCCTTTGGGGTGGTGCTCGGCGGTGCTCCCTCCAACAGAGGGAGCCTTAGGTCTGTCTCCTGTCCCCACATGGCAAGAACTACAATCTGCATCATTCACGCAAAACCTAACCTACAGGAAAACTGTAATTTTGGCTGCTGGTCTTCGCTTGTTATTCAAATTTTGACAGAGTCCTTCTCCGTGTCCAAGGTTTTAGAGCTCCCTGTCTGCTGTTTTTATAGTGGATTTTTTTCCTAGCATTTGTTTTCAAACTTCAAACTCTTCTATTTTATTTCTCTAAGTATTTTTGGTTGCTTACCTGTGTTCCAATGACTAATGTTTTTGAAAGGGTGAAACCTTGTGTTTTCTACCTCCTTTCTAGTCAGACACTTAAATATTGCTGCAGTAGGTTTCCTAAAGTGAAATGTAGAGGAAATGGGAGATCAATGTAGATTATTGAACTTTTATGCAACAGAAATCATTATCTTTGACCCCATACCTATATGCTAGAATTAAATGAATAATGTCCTTGCTGTGAAACTATTTTTCTTCCGTTTAAAAAATACTTACAAAATGAATCAGCAACTTAACAGTATGTTAAGTGTGTATTTTTATAGTCTGAAAGTCTGGACAGTTCAGATGGCCCATCTGGGTTAAACATAAATTATGTTTAAAATGGTGCTGCAGACAAGAAATGCCCAAATTTTGCCTTTCCATGCAATTTTAATGTGACCCTCTAGTGAAAGTGCATGCTGATATAGCAATATTGCATCATAAACCTATGAATCATTGAACCTGTACAAGAAGGAGTCAGGAAGGAGACTACAATGAGGCAGAGATCTTCTCTTCTTGGAGAAGTTGAAAGATGTCAGATGGCTTAGGGGTGCAGATGGACAGGATTGTAATTTTCTTCAACATCTGTGGGGTGGCTGGACTGTCCTGTACTGCTGTCAGGGCCTATGAGCTCTTTCATAGCAGTGTTTGCTCCCAGCCAGCTCCCTGAAATGCCTGTTTGTATCTCCAAGACTGAGAGCTGATTTGTCACCCTGCCTTTGCCAGTCACCACTGTGCCCTGCTTGCCCAGCTCAGAGACTGAGCCCTGCTGGAGAAGGCACTGCCTGCCCTGTAGTCACCCTCAGCTCCTGGCTTGCCTCCCCTGATAGAGCAGCTCTGCTGCTGCTGCTGCTGCTGCCTGGCAGTCAGTGCAGGTCTTCCAGAGCCATGGAGCCTGCTCCCCAGAAAGAAAAGAAAAAAGTGTTACAGAGAATAGGCTGAGCACTGCCACTAACAGGCTGGAAGAATTATTTTTTTAATTGAAGTTTTTGCCAAGTACAAAATTGGCACAACAAAATGTCACCCAGTCATGGCATACAAACAAAATTTTATGGTACTGAGTAACTTAATTTTTAAAGGTCATTGCATTCTGATTCTCATATCCTGCATTTTAGATAACTAATAGGCAGTACCTCCTTTATTAACTTTTTTAAAAAAGGTAAACATACAGTTTACACTTCAAAGTCTAAAATTCATTGAGAAACTAAACAGGTATGAAATGACAGCATAGAAAATTCTAACACACACACTTTCTAAGTAAATCATTGCTTCAGCAAGATGAACACATTTACTAGCTTCAGATTTAGCTGTTTCTGGATGCTGATCCGTGCCTATGTGCCAAGACATCCATCAGCGTAGCTGGGTCTGTATTTAAATAGTTGATTTGACCTGGATGGCTCTCTACTTCCCCATTTCTGTGCTGCATCTAACATGCTTGGGAAGACTAGGATAAAACAATGTTGCTATCATAAGTCTGCTCTCTTTGAAAAAACAAAGATTAGAGTTTTTGCCTGACATTATTGGTATGAAAAACTGATTAGTGAAATAGCAGAATGAATTCTGGATAATGCTTTCTCTTCTCAGCATCTCTTGTTTTTGTTGCTCCTGTGCACGTTCCTCCCACAATGTGGAGCTCTGTCACAAGGGAAATAGGTGGATGGGTTGGTAAATCCTAAACTTGCACTGAAGGGCAGCCCTATGCTGAATTCTTGGGCAGTAGGCCAACATTTTGGAGGGAAAGATGGTTCTTAAATAGGAAAGCATCAGTGCTATATTAAAAACCTTGTTGTAATGCCTTAAATAATTTTCTGTACACTTAGGGAAGGAAATGTAGTGTTTAAGGTAAGCCATCTGTTGCAAACCATCAGCCAAATACTTTCAGCTCTTGAGGTTGCAGCCCTTGGTTCCCAGGGTCCTCTTTCCTTTCTTGCCCAGCATGAATCTGAATTTTTATAAATTATGGCTCACTCAGCGGCAAGATACTGGAAAGCTCAAATACACAGGCAGCTCTTGTGAAATAGGCAAAAAATAGGTTCTTGGATGCATATATGACAGGAATACTTTATGTTCCTTTCAGAGAGATAATTCACTTAATCCTTTATGGCAAGGGAGGGCTAAGGTGTCTGAAACCTTTTTGATCATTGTACAGGTCTTGATATATTTTAATCTCGTGTGTTATGTGCTATGTGACTGTGAAAATGGAGAATGCCACTATGAGTATGAAGTAGTATCCCTGTAGTGGAATTATTTTTAACTTGCTTGTGCTTCAACATGGGAATACTGCATGTTATATACCTATGAGAAAGTCATGCCAGTGGGCAGCAGGGAGAAAAGCTGCCTGCTTACCTCCTCCCCAGCTGCTGAGTTTTGATCACACTGGTCCTTGTGGCAGCAAGGCAGAAGGGACTGGCTCCTGTTCTGTACCAGCAGAATGAACTGGCAGGCAGAGTGGGCAGAAAGGGAGTCAAGGCTGAAGGAAGTATGGAGAGGGGCAAGAAACTCTGGTTGAAATGGGGAGTCTGTCTCCACAGAAGGCAGTTCCATAACCATGCTTCAGAGATCATGGGGGTGAGCTCCCATACACTCTTTTCTGGGTGCTCTTGCATTTGCTTAAAAAAAATCCTGACTATGAGGTACTTTTAGACTTCAGGGATATGGGAGAGACCCCACAGCCCAAAGGACACCTTTTCAAGTCTTTTTAATGTGGTTCACCTGGCAGATCTGAGGCTGGGTGATCACACAAGACTCACACAGAAGCCGTTTGGCATGTTTATTCCCAGGAATGTTCAGCCACTGGAATTGTAACTGGTGAAATTATAGTGTTGAAAACATCATTGAGGTTCAGGTGGGATAAAGCCTTAGATGTATCCGTGAGAAGAGAAACATCTGGAGAAGAACAAAGGACTTGCTTGTTCCTCTACTGAAAGAGCTTCAGGGCTTCACAGTGGCTGATGCCTCTGGGGTTTTTGCTCTGTTTCAAAGGATAGGCTGGGTAAGTTGTTGCTCTTAACTGGTAATTTTTGGTACCGTGTGTAAGTGCTCAGTAATGCGCAAGATGTTTATGGTCTAGTCTGTGCTGAAAAAATAATCAGCTATGCAATCTTTCATACAATTATTTAACTTCCTTGTAACTTCGAATGATGCACTTCAGCTCAAACTTCTCAGTCTCAACCCAAGGGAGACTGAGTTAAAATTAGAGGATCTTATTTTTTGATACAGTTTCCTGTACTGAGGATGAAACTGTAAGCAATATTACTGTTATGATATTTCTGCCTTAACAGAAACTTAACAGAAGACCTGTGTGGTTAACAAAGCTAAAGCTTAAAAAAGTGATGCATCAAACACTGAGACAGAATCAAATGTAGATGATTCCTTACAGTATTAACCTATGTGCAAATATATGTGTAGCTTGTTCCTCCTAAAGACTAGGGGGAAAAGATCTAAAGAAAGGAAGTGTCAACTGGGAATTTCCATTTGTCCAGGCTTCCTTCAAGCCCTTCCCTGAAGCCCAAAGCACAAGCTAGCAGGAAGGAGATTGGAGGCTGAAGACAGGCAGGATTAGATGACAGTTAATTATCCCCTTGCTGCTCAAGGACCCTTTGCTGTCTGTAAATGTTGAAGCTGAATTCTCTTCTGGAGCACTTCTTGCCTTTGAGGAGCAGGATTTGCAGGAGGTTTGCTTTTAGTAAATGAGTGGATGGTGCTGAGGAGAATGAATGTGCCTTTGAGAGGCTGTGTCTGTCTATAGCAGAAGCTCAAACCAGCACAGGCAGGTGAGTCCCTGGCAGCACAATGTGGGAGAAAAAGGATGCCTAGAGGGGCAGCCAGGTACAGCCCTTGCTGCTTCTTACTCATAGGTAAACACATGTCTCTAATAGCCTCTTCCTCCCTTGGAAAAATAAAGCTTGAGGATAATCGCTATTAACACAGGCAAGCATTCTTTCCCTGTTCCTCACAAATAGTCTTTCCACCCCAAAAATCCAGTTCCTGTGAAATTATTATATGAATAAATGACATGGAAATGAGACCTGTTTGAAGGAAAAATGCTTTTTCCTTTTTCATAATTCTTTTTTTTCCCCCTTTTTCTCCTCAAATTTCAACTACAGACTGAAGTTTATTATTTTCCAACTAGAGTAATTATCTCCTTTTTGGACTAGAAAAGGACCTGATTATCTCTGAGAGGATGGAGGTAAAAAATTAACTCATGCAACAATTTTAGTAAGACCGATGAAGGCAGAGGCACTGAATCATTTGTTTTCCTGCTTATAGTGATATCTTACATATAAATCAATAATTACATTTCTTGGCTCAATCCTTACTGTGATGAAGCAGGAGCAATATCTGAGGCTGCTGAAAATGTGCTGCAGTACAACTGCAGAGTGAAGGAGCAGGAACTGTGCACCAGAGGTGCCCAGAGCAGCAGCTGGGCTGGGACTCATGCAGGCCATGTGCTAAATCTAGCCTAAAATTTTAGCTTGAAGCTACTAGGATAATGTTCAATGTGAATGGCTGTTCTTTTTCGATTAACTGTTAAAGGCTGTTGCAGGAACATCTGCAGTTACAAGACTAGTGAAACATGATGTCCTGGT